>VZTS01002050.1:80211-98126 GCA_013400795.1 Pluvianellus socialis
AGAGACAGAGGAGGAAAGAGAATATCAGATGCTTTGTTAATTTAGAAGTGCAGTAGCACAGCAGACCCTGTATTTGATGTCAGTGATATGAATTTCAGGCCTTTCTTTCTTAGAGAGCAACAGGGAAGGAAACAAGAAAGGCAGAGGTGACATTTAACCTTTCCCTCCCTAAAGAGCAGAGGGAAAGGGCTGTCAGATGCAAGGAGGTCAAAGGAGTTCTGACCGTTACCACCCACCACTGGGAGAAAGGCTTATTCCTGCTTGTGTTTTGAACAGGACAAAGACACCTTGATGGAAAGAAAACCCGTTACATGTCTTGCTGTAATAGATTTTAAATGCCTTTATTTACCAGCAGTGGCAATAACTTCCTGTTGGTATCAAGGTATCACCAGCTAAAGATAAAGGAGTCTCTCAACTGATGGTGCACAGGGTCAGGACATAATTCTCCTGCTCTCTTCATATAGCTTTGCATAGTTGACCCAGTGAATTATGGGGGTGAAATGGGGAGATCATCTTCTTCCCAAAGCAGCAAGCACCATCTGGGCAGAAGTCTAGGACCAACAACATACAGCTCAGTACAACAAATTCAGTTGTCTCTTTTAAAACTCACAATGTTTCAGCTGCAGAGACAACAACCAAAACCCAAAATACTTACCATGAATGCAAATGAGTCTACTGTTCTTTGCCAGGCTTTATCTCATCCTTGGCTAAGCTAAATTCTGATCAGTACTGTAAATCCAGACTCTCTTGATAATGCTTGCTGACAAATTGGAGAAGAAATCAACCCAACTGAATAAGTTTTATTTCTAGTCACCTTTACATGCTGAAATGCTATGAAACAAACTTAACACATCCAGTCCCTGACTGTCCCCCTATCTCCTCTCTTAGTTTCTAAAGACAGTTCAACTAGGTTCAGTTTATCACTGAATAGTTGGTGTTGGAAGTGATCTCAGGACACCATCTAGTTCAGCCCCAGGAGGGACTGGAACAATTGTTGGTGTATAAGATAAACTACTAGAGCTACGAAAATGGGAGCCAGCTACACTTTGCTGCTTTTGTTTGTGGTTAGTAAAAAGTAAGTTTCCTTGTCATATACCCCACAAAGAAAAGAAAAGTGCTAGCTGTAACAAAACAAAATTTCTGCCTTCCTATTCCTGTTAAATGTGGGATCCTAAAACTCAGTGACAGACGGCAGTGGAATGATTGCTTCAGATACTGAAGCACATGATTTTTCAAGCAAAGACTAGGGGGTTCAGTGAGAAAGATTAGGTGTAGACTACGGAACCTCATCTCTGCCTAATTTTGCTTTGCTTAAACCAAGTATTGTGTGAGATATGAGAAGATGCAGATCTTGGCAGTTAGCAAAACCTAGTCCCAGAGATGATGACCCAGGCTTCCCAAAATCTTTCCTACTTTTAGGAATGCAGTTATGTCCTTCACCTGAGTTAACTCCTGTCACAGCCATGTCTTCTGTACTTTCATGATCTTTCCCAAGTCCATGTATGGGGCACAAAGAGAGCTTGGGCTCCCTTTGTCTTCCTTGGCAGTCTACGGAGGAGGGCAACCTCTAGGCTTCCTCACATTAAGCTTTTGGTTTTGGCCTTCTTGGGATCCTGGAAGGCCCCTGAAACAGTTCTGTGCTCCACCATCAGTATGTTTTTTCACTGGGCATGTGAATTCCCTAGCTATTGTACAACTGACAAGAGAATATAGCACAAATCTTGGCATTTTACAAGAAAAAGCTCCAAAGCCTTTCATAGTTTCACAACTGTGCCAATCTGCAGATGTTCAAAAGTGATGAATGAGACTCCCTAAAAATCACAACACTAATCAGCTTAAAAATCATTACTTTTTATTCTTTTTCAGTGGTTAAATTTGTGGTTGCTCTTCACTTCTCTTGTGATATTCAAGTCTTTGTGGCTCAGGACTTGGTTCATATTTTCAGCCCATTTTGTTCACAGCAATTCATGTCTGGAAAGGTATTTATTTTTTAACTGAAAGCTGTGATTTGCAAGCATAACAGCAGAACTTTAGGAGGAGCCACAGAGCAACACAAAGTATCCTGACACTCGAAGCAATTGCTGGATTTGGCAATATGGATTTATTACTGCTGTTCTAGTGGCTTCTTTTAGACCAGTATGTTTTTAAGGATGTTAGAAATTCAAACAGGGGGAAAAAAACCTTGATAAAAGAAACCAGTAGCAAATAACTGGTCTGAGATGACAAAGACGGTTCTTAAACTGTGTAAGGATTTGTGGGAAACTATTTTTTATGAGGTAAGTGCAAGTGATCTTTTTGGTGCTTGCATCCTTAAAGAGGACATGTACATCTCTGAAGTATTCCTGGAGATATTTGCTGTGAATTCAAGCAAGAATTCAGAAAGTTTAACATCAATTTTCTTTAGCTCTAAGCAACCTCTCAGATGTGTTTCACTTGCTTTATAAGTGCAAGAGGCAGTGGCCACTCAGTGAACCTTGGATTTTAATTTTTTTTCTTTTTCTACACTGCTAAAAAGAAGGGCTTTCCCATGTAAAATGGCTGAAAAACAGATGAAGAAGAAAAGACAAAGCCTGTGGGACATGCTGCAGATTCCTCTGAGAGGACCCAGTGGCTTAAGAAAGACCCTTTGAATGATCAATCCCCTTATGTTGTTCATTGATTTTCTCCTGGTTTTCCCTTATCTTTCCTTTCCTGTTGATATCTCTTTAATTGATTCCTGATTACAGATTACACCAGTTACAAACTGTTATTTGTCAAACAATGGAGCCAGGATTCTCTCTTCGGCCTGGGGAAATGCATGCAGCTCTTGATAATTTCAGGAGGTTCAAACTGAACAAGCTGTAGAGAACATAAGATGATCTGGTGGTAATTGGTAAAGAAGGAGCCTGTACAGACTCTTCGTCAAGCAACTACCTTGTTTACACTCCCCGGCCTTTACACTGTTAGGAAATCCTGCATCCTTCAAGAATTACAATGCAGTAGAATCTGCAACTGAGTTCAAAATGTGCCTCTCAGACTCATTATCAACTCCAGCTCTGTTTGCAATGCTTAGCATATAAATTATTTAAATTAAACTAACTACATAAATTATTCAAGTCTCCCCACCCCCCCTTATCTTTAACAGGCACTGAAGAAAGTTCAGTGTTAGTGGTGTGACACTTCACTGCCAATCAGATAGGGGTGCTAAAGGTATCTCATAACATTGGCAGTGCCCAAATGACCATGAGACTCTTAGGAGGCAGCTGCCAAAAGCTGAATGATAGTGACACTGCAACAGCTCATCACCAGTGATGGGCTGCATTCAGCTCACCAGGGTAAATAAGGAGGGAGTTACAAAGGGAATTATGGGAGGGATGGTTGTTCTGGAATTGGTACGAGCTAATCTTGTTAAATGTTTTTGCTTTTGCTTTTGCATGCACACAGGGCTTGTTGTTTCTTCTATGGGAAACCTGAGGTAGTAAACAGCCAAGCTGTGAACAAGCCTAGTGCAGTGTCCAGGGACTTTCCCCTTATGAGGCATCATCCTCACCTGGGTCCCTTCTTCCCTGGTGAAGCTCTTACAAGGATGAACAGGAATGTGTTCTTGTTCTCTATTGTCTTCTCCTTTCCTGCCATCTACTGTATCATCTTCATAGCTAAAATCCACGGTGACTAGAATGAAGGTCTGACTTGAAGGCATAAGCAAGCACACTGTTTCTTTAGGGCCTCAGCCAGATACCTGTTTTGAGTGCCTGGAATAGACAGGTATGGGTCCCAACGCCAAGAGAACAATAAATTAGAAAGCCTGCTTTAGAGGAAGGGCTGTCAAAGGCTGGTTCCTAGGCAGTCTTCAGAGAGAGGCAGCAATGAAGTGTAATTATAGTAAAAACCTGAACAGAGCCCATAGTTTCAGTGGAACCTATCAGAATTATTGTTTATACACAAGTATTTTCTTTCAGGTTTTATTCTTGCTATTCTCTTAATTTCACATTTCAAATATGATTTAAGAAAGCAGCCTCCACCAGGTCTCCTGTTTTTACTCTGATTGATTTGTAAATCTGTAAGGACATGGTTGAGTTAGATTTCTGACTATGCCCAGACATTGTGATACATCACAGCTGTGGGGTTTATGGGGGGCCATATTTCATCTGCAGGGAAACCAAATAAATTCTTTTGTTTGTCACAGTCCCCATGGACTGTGATGGCTGAATACTGGTCTAAACAATGTAAGACAAAATCCAAGACACTGATGGCTACCTGTTTAGTCTTCAGTTAGTGTAGCTAGCAAGAACTGATACCAATCCAGGGTGCACGGGAGTAAGATAGAGAAATATATAATGAATATGTTAACTCATTTGAAGAATATTTGGATGGCCATGGCATGATCCTTGTTGAAGGGGGAGTACAAAGCATATGGCAGGAGGACACGATGTTAAGAGAGACCTTCTGAGATGTGTTGTGAAGTATCCGAGTGGAGCTTCATTGTATGGCTCGAAACATCCTACAGACCAGGCGACAACGCCACAGTGTATGAACTGTTTTGCCACTTCAATGAATTTGAACCTGCTAGAAAGGCAGACCCGAGGCTTCAATGATATGAGTGTGATGGAGGGAGCAGACTGTCACCCTTGTGATTTCACAGCAAGTCTCAGGATATTTGCTGTTTTCCAATTACTTGCAGACTTTACAAGCATTTTTGCATATAGTAGCCTGGTTTTTCTTCCATTTAAAACCAGTAAAGTTTTACATCTTGATCACAGAATTGTGGAGAATGGCTGGCAAACCTGAACCCTTAAAACACAGAAAAGCAGAAAGAAAACAAAATTACCCAAAGTAATCCCTAGAAAACAAAGCAGAACAAAAACCATTTTAATCCATCCTCATGATTCAGGGCAAACAGGGAGAACAGACTCTCCTATCTCATTTTTCAGCAGTTTGGAGTTGCTGAAATACAAGCGGGTGAGAGATGTCATATTCATTAAAGATGGATGTGGCACACTTCTTTCTTTTTAGGCCACCAAGAGATGACATTCTGTGTATCGTGATAACTAAGAGGATAAGACTGTGTTTCTATTGGTTTCGTGCTTGCCTGTACTGGACTAGATAGAAGTAATCACCCTGGAGATACTGTATTTACTTCTCTTTCCTTATTTACTTTGTTTCTTTTATTTCACTTTAGGGGACTAGGCTGGAATTGACATTTCTTTCTCTTCAGCAGCCGCCTCCTCTCTGAATGCAGGGTCTCTGGGCACTGAGTTAAGCCAGACAGTGGAATGGACCTGCTGTAAATAGCGTTGATAAATTGGGTAGATAACACAGCGTGGCCTGGTTTACCCCAGTGCACAGAGTAATAAAAAGGAGCTTCCGCCTCTGAAAGGTCATCGTATCGACAAGGGGAACGATTGTGGGAAAGGAGTTGTGAGACACTTGTCGTTAAAGCCACTTTTCCGCAGGAGATGCTGGAAGGATTTTGGCTAGGCTTGTTCCTCCCTACCCTCACCCCTGAGGTCATCAGATTTAATGGTGCTGACCGTGACCACAGAGCTGAGGATCCCTAGCACAAAACAGGTCTGAGCAGCAAGGCTCCAAAAAACTCTCATGAACTGGCTAAGCTCAAAATGGCCAACTGCATGGGCGCATTTTTGACTTGACCAAATCGGGTAGACCCCGCCAGGAATACCCAGCAGTCTTTAAATGCTTTGTCACCTCACCATGTGTAGCCAGGAGGCCTTAGTGGTAGTGATAGGGCTACCAGTAAGACACAATTGTCCCTAATATTTCAGTGGGTTAATATGTTATTTAAAAAATAGTCCCTTTTTATTCTGTTTCCATTATCTCAGTTCAGGCAGGAGACAGGGGAGGGAAGCATCCAACAGAAAATCCACTCAATAAATATCACTGAAATATCATTTTGGAGGTGCCAGAACACTCATAGGTCAGAAATGTTGATAAGAAGTTGTGTCATACATATCTATCACACAGCAGGCACAATAGAGGTTAGCCAAAGGAATAGCTCTAATGGATAATTAGGAGTCTCAGGGCACTTTGAGGAAACCCTCACCCGAAAAGCAAAAAAAAAAGTCTTCCCCTTTGAGCAGTCAGAGTAAATGTTGTGTATTCAAAAGCACCAAATCAGAGGCAGTAGGACAGAGTGGGGTTGACACATGTCTACAAATAACAGCAAATGGAATAATCTCTGAGGCCTTGCCTAGGCTTGCAGTCTTCTTCATGTCACAACACTTTTAAACAGCTTTCCAATTAACATAATATCAGGACTGGAAATTCAAGTCTAATAAGGTTTCGTTGAAAAGCAAAGGCATACGGCCTACCGACTGAATGCAATGGACCATGCCAGTTGGCAGGATATGATACATTTATATAATAACTGCTATTCTGTGTCGTATCGGAAGTCCATGTAGTCCAATAGCCTTCCCTGACATTGGCCAGCAGACCATGCTTAGGAAAAACCATCAAAACAAAGTGCCTGTATGTTGACATTTGCCCCAGTTGTTCTTCCAGCCTCCAGTACTCCAGAGCTTATGGGATTCCTAAACCAAACTTGTACATAAAGCACTTTGTACATCAGTGAGAAAGTATCCATAAAGGAAAGGCATTGCTACTTGGTGGAGAAAACATTTGTTCTCCCCAAAGAAGCTAAACAAGTATGACAAAGTATTGATTCTCTCATTTTATTTCAAGAGTGATGCCCATAGTGTATTAGGAAAGGGAATATTTCTACAGTAGAGTGAGTTTCTTAGCTCTATAATCCATTGTGCTGCCCTAATGATATTACACCAGAGGTGGTTTTCTGAATGGGGGGAGCAATGGGTTTTGCCACTTTCTCTGTCTTTTGACTGTTTACTTGGCTATAATATTGGCTTAATAGTAGATTCCAGCAGCACTCATGGCCTGCTCCCAGCTGAATGTTGAACCCTCTGTTGAGTTTTTTATAAAAGAGAATGAGGTTTTGGGGACATTGCTGTTTTGTTTTGAGAATTGGCCCATACAGAAGGCTAGAGCTGGATAGATCACGAATCTGTGTCATTTACTACCATTCCAAATGCGAAGTGACATGGATTTGGAAACCTCAGCTAGATGGGAATCTGTGGGGAAAGGGCCGAGTTTGGCCAGAGTGGGAAATTGTAATGCCTTGGGAAGATGACAGCAAACTGGCCCAGGGGTTGGCTAAGCAAGACCCAAATGATGCCCTTTGAAAAGGCAATATAATGATTTAATAACCCTGTTCCTGGATAATGGGGTTGTGAAGCCCAGAATGGCAATTTTTGCCATTTGCTTTGGCCACAGAACACAGTCTTCGAGGGAGCCAAGACCAGCTCATTAGATGGCAAGGTATTCACTCCTTGCAAGAAGCTGGTCCCCATCCAGTTCTGACAGTCTCAGCTAGCCTGTGCCATCTGTCTGGGGCAGTTCCCCAAACATGCAGCAAAGCCTTTCCCAGAGTCCCAGCCATGTGGAGGGAATATTTCAGAGGGCTGGAAACAGTGATCACTGTAAAGTGTAGTAGCTTTTGGCTCCAGTGCCCACTTTGTCACAGATGTTGCTGAGGTCCATTGTGATTTCCAGGCACTTCTGGAAAGCACAAAATGACTCAGTAATCACAAAATAAGAGCAGAAGTAGAAAACTAGAATTGATAACCACCTCCCTAATGATTAATGTTCTCCCACTCCCCTGCCTCTGAATGTGAAACACTCCACTATCAGCAGGATGACCTGGACTGGAGTTCCTCTGAAGTGAAGTTAGTTCAGTTCAGTCTTGCAGGAAACTCTGAGGTCTGAGTGATGATAGGAAGTAAGATAATAGGGCCCTCAGCAACTCACCTTTACCTTAACCTTGTCCACTGGGCAGGTATGGGCTAATGCATTCAGCTCCTATTGCTAAGCAAGTCAGGGTTACAAACATGATTTTCATAATTGGGCTTTAACATACATAGAAACCACCCAGCAGCAGTAATAGTTTTGCACCACAAGAGCCTTAAGACAGTGGAGAACAGCTTCTCTGAAGTGTTAAGAATCCCAGCACATTTATCTTAATAAGTTTTATTACAGCCTGCCAGTTTAAACCTAATGACTAATTTATCGTATAAAATACCAGCAATATATTTTTTGATTTTGCTAATTAATTATCTCAAACAAAGGTGATATTTATAAAACTGTCCAGAAATGGTATGTGCATTAAAATTGCCTTGCAGCAGGAGATGAAATTATTACTAATATGGGATCAAATTATTACTGTATTGACTTAGTTACTTTATTACCTCATAATGGATTTCTTCATTATTTTCCCCGGGATTGTAGCATTCATGATTGCATTAAAGTCTGTTAATCTATGCAAATATCATTAGGAGCTACTAATAACCATGGCAACTTTCTTCAATTTCAAGGAATGTGGTAAGTACTCTCAACACATTGTTATGTTCTGTTAGTGTGATGGGATTAACTCAGCCCCTGAGTTCTTGGGACAGTGGGTGGGCAGCAGATCCCTTTCAGCCTTTTCTTCCTTAAGGACAGATGAGGTGGAAGGTGGGAATTTGTTCTTGTCCTCAGGAGGTGGGATGAGGGACACCATTCTCAGCTCCACCACTCTAACTCTGCCTAATATCAACCTAGTCCCCCGTTAGTTTGCAAAAAGTCCATGTCGTATGCCTTCACTTTTTTTTTTTCCCCCAGCCTTCCTATTTATCCTCAAAAGCAATAGTCCCCACATGAACATGTGTTTTCAAACTACAGTGGGAAACAATGATTTTCTAAAGGTCAAGTGATGGAGTGGTGGCTTTTCTATGTGCAGGACAAGGCAGAAGCAAATAGGATAGATGAACTTGCAGCACTGGGCACAGCTTTTGAGTATCCCATGTGTGATCTAACACCTTCACATTGATGTTTCAGAGGTGCTCAATGAACCATTTTCAAGAGGGCTGAGTTTGCTGCAGAGCTGTGAGTGTGTCTGTCTGTCTTTTTATCGACCACTTAAAAAAAAAAATGCAGACAAATATTAAACCTTGAACGCTTCCCTTTCCAACAGCACTAAAAACTGAAAGATGCATGCTTAAGTAGAAGAATAGGCAAGGGAAGTAAGGTATGCAGTTATAAGTACACATCTGTTGAATGATATAACTATTTATCTCTATTACTGATTAGTCCAATTTCACATTTCCCAAGCCTAGATAATGAGGTTATAGACACCTTTGTAGTAAGGCACACAAAATTAAATGGAAGAAAATCAGGTTAAATTGGATCACTGTGCAACAAGGACAGAATTTTACCTCCTTACCCGTATCCATCTGTCTGTCTGTCTAAATGGTCTAGATCCATAGCTTGTGCACAAGCAAGAAAAACCCAACAGCAACTTTCCAGCAATGATTTCTAACTGATCGGTACTATATTATTCCTGCAATATTAGGGCTTACATCGGGCTCTCCTGTCATTTCTGAATGGCATCTGAAGCCTCCTCTTCAAATTGACCTTAGACTGAAATCGGTTTAGGTCCAATTATAAGAGCTACTGAACTCTGGGTGCCCTTGTTTTGCTCCATCAGCATGTGCACTACAACTGAGAGGAAGACAGGCTTTGAAAATGTTAAAGGCTTCAGTTTTTGACACAAAAGCTGCGTTCTGAACTATAAACAAGCAGAACAGGCTTGAGATGGTGGTGAGTAATCTCACAGCCCCAGGGGTTCCTAGGATCCCTCTCTTCTCCCTTAAACAGTAACAAGATTCTCCCTCCCAAATATCTGGTGTTTTGTGGGGGGTTTTATTGTGTTTTTTTTGGTTTTGGGTGTTTTTTTTTAAAGTGAAAGGGAAAAAAAAGAGAAACCCCCACAACTCTGTTGTGGTGTCAGGGCAAACCAGTGTTGGATTAGGCATTTGCACTTCTGTAAATGGATTAACAAAATGTGATTGTTTGGTGTTTGTCTGTCAATCTACATTTGGCTCAGAGGAGATAATTTTAACTCAGAATGTGTTAAAAAGTAATTCTGTAGATGGAAACAGTCTTAGACCCCGAGAAACTTTCAGCTTTTGTGCTGATGAGCTCACCTTTTTTTGTTAAACAGAAAATTCCCCAAACAGTGCTCAGGAAAGGTAAAAAGCAGGGTGAAGCCAGAAAACAACCACATTATTTCTTGTGTTTTCTTGGGGGTTTTTTTTGTTTTTTTGTTTTTTTCTTTTTTTTTTTTTAAGATGAGCAGCTATCCTTCATGATGAGAGGAAAAAATAAAGGGGAAAGCAAGCCCAGGAGAAAAGCCGGCAGTAAATTAGATGGATTGGTTGAAGCTGTTACACATTAATTGCATTGCAAGATCACCTGGGCCCCCCGCTTCACCAAGCAGCAGAGCCCCTGTCTGCTGGGCACTATACAAGTGCTGAACAAAGGACGGTAACAAAGCAGCATTAACGGTCGTATTGAGGGTCTCTCCAGCTGGTTTCCTTTCCCAGCCCGTTGCAGAATACAAGCTCATTAATTCTCTGAGTTTAGACAGGTTCTGTCAATCAAGACTCTTACACAAAACCGCTGAGCAAACCTCCCAACTAGAACTGGTTGGGAGTTTTGAGACTAGAAACAAAGAGGGTTTTTTTTTTCGCCAGACAACAGTCTTAGCTTGGCAAAAACTTAGGTCAGCTGTTCTAAGGGGTTACAGTAGATTCAGAAGTGAGGAGCCAGACGTGGTAGGAGGGTAAATATCTATCAATTGCTACCTGAAGCATTAATTGGGAAGGAGATGGGTCCCACCAGAGAGTAGTTTGGCTCTCTTGTGCTCAACATCCCTTTTATGCCAGGCAGGGAATGCAACAGTTTAACTCAAAATGGTATATAAAAGCATCTGCTTGGGACTGATGGGAAAGTGGGAGGCAAGGCTTTCTCCCTATTACTTAAATCAGGCTTATTTGTAGTAGCTGACATTGGTTTTGAATAGCTTGATACCTGCTAAAAAAAGGCATGCTTGGGTTTCTAGCTCTCAATCTAATTGGATGGCTTTAATGTAATTTGGAACAGAAAAAGTCTATATTCTAGTGATGATCCCAATGCTGTCATCTTGAGCCCATCTCAAATAGCATTGGGGGTACATAATTACTCACTGCAAATCAGAGTGGTTCCATTGATGGTGCTGATTTACACCATCTTAGGATCTGGCTTAGCTGTGTTATAGCAGTGATCTGCACTGTCTAACCTCCCTGAATGCCTTGCACGGATTGTACATATCAGTTAACTTCAGGCAAGACTTTCTTGCTTTGTCTGAATGCTAATTGTACTTCCTTGCTGCAGCTTATATTAAAATTAATATATAATTCCAAAAAAATAGAGATAATTGAACTGACCCAAAATATAACCCCTTTCCTTATTTCTTAAGCACTTGAGTTTTAGCACAAATCTCTTTTACTGCAAGGGCTTATGTTGTGCCATCAGCAAATGCAAAGAACAATTAAACATTTAACATGATCACAAGGAGAAGAGAAAAGCCTCTGTTTAAATGCATCAAGAAAAAAAAAAAGAAAGAAAAAAAAGGGCAGGAAAACAGTCCGTTGGCTCTAATGTAACATCAAGAAAAATTTGCACTACCGTCAGTTCAATTCAACAGCTTTGTTAATTCGGAATCTAGTATATTATTTTTAAAAGTAAAATACCAATTTTGCTGAGCTCCTTAGAAGAAATTTCAAACAATCCTAATGCCACAAAGATGCCAGGTAGATGCGAATGCTTTCTAGAGAGTAAACATTATTTTCACCTTCTCTTTGGTGTCCTTACTTTGGAGGGCTACCTGGAGCTTGGAGAATATCTGCTTCTGGAAAGGACTGTACTGTATTCCCTCAAAAAGAAAAAAGAAACAAAAAAATTGAAAACTCTGCATCCCTACTGACGTTCTTCATTTTCTATTTCACACATTTTCCTATTCTGCTAAAAGCACATAATCCAAACTATGAGTCATCTTGGTCAGCATTGCTGCCCATACTCAAAGTATTAATAAGAGGAATTAGTCCTGTTTGTCAGTCTGTCTGTGAATGAGAGACGTGGGATTAAGTCGCCAGATGATATTTGTTTTCTGTAGCTTATAGAGAACGTTTATTCAGCTGCCATAAAGACATTGGGGTCATGCAGCCCAGTACCCAGCTTGAACGGACAACTGCATTATACAGTCCCATTCATGGGGGCAAAAGAGATCCTGTTTTGACATTCCCATTGTCCTAGGAGCCTGCCTTAAAAATGCCCTGGGAGTCTGTTTCACCAGTACAAAGGCATGGATAGCAACACAAGCTCAAAGAGATCTCTCTACCTGATAATGGGTGGACTGGGGAGAACAGGTCCCTGACGGGACTCCAGGACTGGTCAATCTGACAGAATCCTAGCAAAGTTACAGAGTAATTTGGAGGCATCTTAAATTAATGGGTTTTATCAGGTGTTTTCATGGGACACAACCATTTTCAATTAAGCTTTTCTCAGGACAGTCTTCTCAATTCTGGTGGGAGGTATAGAAAGTGGGCCAATTCCAGAAACCCAGATCAGGTAGTCACGTCGCTCATCCACATTGTGGGGTACCAGTGTACAAGTTGCTGAGATGATCGTTTTAGTAGTATCTGACACAGGCAAAGGGGAGCCGGTCACCAGGGAGGCTACCAGGTCTCCAGAACAGGCACTCTCCAGGATGAGAAATGGTGGGAGAGCAATGATCTGAACTCAGTTCCCTACATTTTAGGAAGGCATCTGAATGCCAGAAAGGGATTCTGTTTCCTCCTGCTCTAAGATTCTTGAGGATCTAGAGCACTGCAATTTTTCATATTTCAATGGAAACAACTTGAAATGTTTTTAGGTTGAATTCAGAGAAAGTGCGAAAACTGCTCAAATATCAACCACTTTCTGCCTACAAAAGCATTTTCTTCTCAGCTCTTGCATTAACACCTAGACTCAGGCATGCTTGTGACACAGAGAGGCTCTCTATTTGCCATCTTAATTTTTTCCTGAATTGCAGTATCAGACACAAAGCAACACTTTCTCTAGTAGATTGTGCCACTAATACAATAAGGATCTAATATATTAATGAATAAGGATCTGTAATATGCTAATATTTCTGCATCACATTAATATTCTATTAGACTAATGCATTATTATGCTAATAAGTCTATTAAAAATGCAAAATATAATTATATGTTCTGTATGGCTCCACTGTTGAAATCTGATTCCTGCCCTAGACACACTTGTATGTGTATTTCCAGAAATTGTATTACCTGCTGTGAAAAGTTAACTTGATCTGCACCTGATGTTTTTCATCACACACACCATGCAGCCCAGACAGGATTTCCATACCTTCAGTACCATTACGATATGAAACAGATTAAGTGCTTTAGCAGGTCTGCATTTCAGCTGTGGGATAGACAGGCTTACAGCCATGCCTTACACACACCTCTTTCTGTCTTGCTTTAGAGTCTGGTATTTACCTTTCCTATCACAGCTGATTGAGAGGTGGCTGTATGCTGGGTGGTCATGTTGTGCCAGAAGAATCTCACACACCTACATCCCAGCAAGCTGATCCCCTAACGAAGGGTAGTATCTGAGACCTCTCGAGGGACGGGCAGCTCCCTATTCAGTGTGCAGTTTATAGAGTTTATTCTTTAGTGCCTTATATCCCTGACACTATTGAGGGATCCTAAGCCACAGGACGCTGTGATAGCTGTATCACACCATGGTCACAGCCCTGGGTTTCCTCCTTCTCCTCTGTCACTGTTTAGAGAGAATTTGCAGAGTGCCTCCCACTCTCCATAGACATATCCACACTCCTGTGCACTCCTGAATAATGGTATTTGGAGGAGAGGTCCCCTGCAGTTCTTTCTACCATGTCTAAATGTTCACTTGATTGCTTTTGGATGGGCCAATTAAGAATGAAAAGGGAAAGAGAACAGCATGGTTTTGCTTTGTTTTAAAAATGTCAGGTTTGCCAAGTTTATTAAGTGGGAGCTCAGAATGAATATCAAATTTTCAAAGACTGGTTCTAATAAAGTTTGGGAAAAGAAAGTGGAAGGACATGTCGTTCCCCTCATCCCTCTCAGAATATCCTGCTGCCCTGTATCAAAGTCTGCATTTTGTGGCACCAGCCATTTAACAGATATTACAATAGACATCTTTAATGAGAGAGCAAAGTTTCTGACTAAAGTAATCCTTTCTAATGGTGAGGAAAGGAAAGACTTAGAACTGGTTTTCTGGGGAGGCTGAGGCCCTCCATCCCTAGCAGTAGATTAAAAATGAGAGAAATGCAACTGTCAGTAATAGAATAGTGGAAGCTAGTCCTCCATTGTGCTAGTTGAGCTAGAGAGCTTCTCCAGGGTCCTGCCAAACCTTTGCTATGGTTCTGGCCCACCTTTCATAGGCAATAGACCCAAGGCTTTGCAAAGAGTTTCTTAACCTTATAGCCCTCAGGGTTTGTTTGATATTTGAAGAGAAAAGAGGTTGAGATGGCATGATTGTCCTTAATGGAAGAGAAGAACAGGAGGAACACTTTTACAAGTGCTTCACAAAACTGGGACGTGTGCTCAATTTCACAAGATTTAAGGCTACCATAACCATCTACACGCTTCATGCAACCTGCTTGTATTACATTGCTTTGTGTGTGAGTAACCTTGTTCTGTGGTGGCTGTCCTTCCTTTGCAGTAAAGATCCTGCTGTCATTAACAGTGACTAGATTTTCCTTTTAGGGCAAGGGGAAGAAATCTAGGTCTTGGGAAGTGAAAATACAACCTTCTCAGCATTGTTTTCTATGGGTATTCAGTATTACAGGTATGCATGAGTGATACTTTATATAGTGACTGCCCCACCTGAATTTGTCATAGCAAACATGGTGAATGAGTTTGGAACTCAACCATAGAAGGTTTGAAATAGTTTTATTTTTACTGTATCATTTAGCTCATCTTAATTCCAAATTTCACTCTTTTCAAAACAGCAATGGAATGATTATTTACTCAGTGAAGATACACAAAGCATTGAATTCCCGAGTTTGGTCTACAGAACAGGAAGCTCTGTATTTTCAACTTGATATTGGTGTTCCAGCAGTCCCATAGCAAATTCTATTTATATCATTGTCATTATTAACATTATTATTTTAATACATAGCCTGTATATGAACACCTCCTGTGGATTCTCTGAGATGAACATCAGGTGGTTTCAAGCTGCTTCATCAACTTGAGGTTCAGTGGAGCTACAATGATTTACATCAGCTGAGAATTTAGCCCTAAGTCCCTATTGAAAGTGACAGAAAGCTTTCTGCTGGGCTGTCTCTCCCTTAGAAAGATAATGCTTTTCACAGGAAAGCTGTTACTTGGTATG
Source organism: Pluvianellus socialis (assembly GCA_013400795.1). NCBI lineage: Eukaryota > Metazoa > Chordata > Aves > Charadriiformes > Charadriidae > Pluvianellus > Pluvianellus socialis. Next base: position 95,515 of record VZTS01002050.1, read on the forward strand.
TTCCCTTATGTAACAGCGCTGTTAGCAAAGTAGAGAGACCAAAAAAGATGAGGATGCTAATACACATGGAAAGGTTCAGAGCACTGAAGTGAGCAACCTCTCTGCATCACAATGTTGTGTTGTTGTTGAACAAGTCCACACAGATAATGGGATTTTAGGGAAATTTGTTCTTTCTGCACTTTCTGCAGATATTTTCAACCTAAATTTGTGTGGAATTAAGGTTCAAATGTAAATTATTACTCCAGCCTTTGACTATGCCTGTGTTAATCTGCCTAGCAAAAATCTCCCTGTCCTGCCCAACCCTCCCACCCCTCATCTCCTTATTTCTGTTTTAATACGTATCTGAAATACTCCTTTTTCCTCTTTTACCGCAATCAGACCAGGAGTTAGTCAAGTTGTTTGTTTTCCTGTTAAACTGGAATGTTGGATATTTTACTCCTTTCCTTGACCTCTAGTTGGTCTATCCACAAACTGGCATTTGGATTTTTCCCATGTTTCAGAATTTAACTCTACTGGAATGTACATGACTGGAAATCTAGATTTCAGATCACTTTTGGAGATTAAGGCACATGAAATCTAAACTGTAATTGTACTTCACATCCCAAATAATCCCAGGAACTTCTGTCTAGACAGTTCAATGAAGGCAGTGTCTCCTCTTTTTCTAGACTCTACTTTGCAATTATGTGCTCCCTCCGTACTGCCGCTACCCTGTGAATTATCTTGACATTTCTGCTACCTTAGGACCTCTCATGACATTCTGGGTATGATGCTCTCTTGTCACAAGGCATGAGCACAGATGGACAAAAGTACTTCTATGTGTTTCAGACATAACCATAGACCTGTTGGAGACCAGTGCACAGCTGTTTCAGTGTTCATATTTGTTGAACCATCGCCATTTTTAAGAAGTGTGTGGCCTAAAGAGCCAGAATAGCCATTGTAGGGGAGGTGAGGGATGGGTTATCTTGCACACCACTATCTTAAAGCCCAGCCCAGACATATCTGTGCAAGTTCCTGCAATGAGAGTTTGCTGTAGGAATCCTGAGCTGCAGAAGCCTGGTAGCTCAGAAATCTGTGAGTGGTTTTGTCCACTTGGGCTTACTTCGCACCAGGATTAATAAGCAAAGATTGGCCTGTAAAGCTTACACAGATTGCAATTCCCTCTCCATATAATACTCTTCCTTTTGATGGAGAAGCATTTTTCCCCCTCTAACTTTCTCAGTTTTTCTCTCTCTAGATCTAACTTTTCTACAGTCTGAATGCAGGCATGTGTAAAAAATCAGGGTGAGAGGATTTACTCTCTAGGCAAAGAAAACACCAGAGGTTAATTAAAAACAAAAGGAAGCATAACAAACAACCCCCACTCTCTCCTCTTCTCTACCCACATGGACCCTTCAAACCCAGGGGTTCATGCAGGAGTGGAGTTAGCCAGGACCAGGATGGAAGCAAGAGCCCTGGAGGAGAAAAAGTGTTTGTAATCTTTGAATGAAAGAAAGGGTGGGGGAGACCATCCCATCAGTGTAATCCCAAAGGCAATTTCATCTAGGTCTGTTGTTTCTTAATGAGTTTTTATCCAGCTTTAATTTGACGGGTCTTCTTTCCCAAATGAGGGCTAAAATGGCAAGGGGGAGGGTAAACAGAATAGTAGGGCAGAGAGCCAGCCCTCTGGCAATATTTCTTTTTTTCTTTGTTTCTTTCTCTCTTAACTGATTGCTAAAATCTCTTTCTCACACCTTTTTCTCTCCTTTTACTAATATTATGCTTGTGTTTCAAAATACATGTTTTGTTTCAAAATTCATGTTCTACATGAACACAGGGATATAAGAACACCTGCACCAGGCTGGGTTATCTAGCCCACTAGCATCTATCCACAGCAGCCAACAGCATTTAGAAGTATAAGAAAGAGAAAGAGATACTGCATTCCTTGCAGTTGGTTTCCTGGGGTGAATTTTTCACCCATAACTGTCTCTAGTTATTTTTTTGCACACATTTAAACTTTTAGTATTTACAATTCACTGTAGCAAGCAGTTCCATGGATTAATTACACTTTGGGTGAATGGTGTTTTCCAAATATTCATCAGTACTACCACATGCCACTGGCTATTTGGGGGTTAATTTAGAGGTGACTACAGTTAGTAGGCAATGAGCAAACATGGACATGTTTTGAGTATGGACAGGTGAATTAATAAATTTTTATGTCACATTGTCACTTTATATTATTTCATCTTTTCTTTGTAGAGTGGTTTTGGGGTGGGTTTTTTTTTCTTCGCTGGTCTCCCCCATTTCAGTTTGACCTCTGTCATTTCCTATGCATTGCTCAGATATGGAAACAGCAGGGTAGAGTCTTGAATGGGAAGGGACTGTTTAGCAGAAGTCTCCAAATACCAAATGAAGTTGAGAAAGCAGATTACAAACATTTGACATTTGATACAGTGCCCAAAGTCATGTTCTGTGTGTGAAGGAGGCAGGAAGCCTAGAGCTGGCCAGTCCAACCCAGGGAGCAAGCAACTTTATACCACTTCAAATAAAAGGATTAGGAGAAAAAGAAAGAAAGAAATCCTTTCTTCCTTTATTCCTTCACCCACCCCACCCCCCCGCTTCGGCCCCCGTATGTG
>VZTS01002050.1:98168-130873 GCA_013400795.1 Pluvianellus socialis
TTCTCTGTTTTATATTCTTTGTTTTTCTCGCTTGGTCCTCAACTAACTGGTTACATCGAGCCATAATATTTAAAGGGAAAAGTCACAGAGTTGTTAGGTCAAAGAACAAACATGTCAGGGGTAGAATGAATTTGGGGGATATCCAGTCTTGATGACATAGTTTAAATACAAACTAGCCCTTATGATAAAGAATGGGGGCATCTCTCTGCCAAAGCATTCATCACAGATTGCAAGCTGAAGAGCAGGCTTGTCTATTTTGGTTGCTGGGGTTTCACACGTCTCCTCCTCTCACTCTTTCAGCCACAAGCATGCGTCTCATTAGAGGAGTAAACTTTGAATGAAATATTTTGCACACCTCTACCACTGCATTACATCCTGCTGGTTGTGTCTTGACAGGCTGCATCAGTCAATAATGATGTAATATTAAAGGGTAATGACACAGCCATGCAGAGTAATGAGAGAAAGCGATTTCTCTCACTATTTGGCCATTTACCAATCGATTGAATTCAAACCATCAAGTCAAAAAACACAGGGAGTGGGCTAAGTCCAAGAGGGGCCGACATGTGTCCCTATAACGTAGTGGTTCTGCTCAGCTGACTGACAAAAAAATGTCTAAGCAAACACATTGAGTTAAATTCTGGTCAGAGTCTGAAGACAGAGCAGAGCAAAGGAAACAAACCTGGAAATGGACTTATACAGTTAAAAGAAAAAAAAAAAAAAAGAAAATGGAGTAAGGAGATGGAAAGAGGTAAAAGAATGCTGTTTGGGTCCACACAGTGAGTGTCATTTGAGGTTTGTGTGTTGTTTCAGCGGAGTAATTAATACAGGTGCGTCTATTTCTATAGACTGTGTCTCAAGAGTAAAACTTCACTTTGCAATCCTTCCTCTGAGAATCTCTACAGGCTCAGAAAACATCTGTGGTTCTCATGAGCTGCCCCAGAGAAGATTAGGGTGGACAAACTTCATTTACAATCAGGTAGAAAATGAAGCGCAGATAAATCCTTAGATTAAGCAGCAGAATGAGAACAGGAGCCTACATGTATTCCCTGTTTTTGAAACAGGGCAAGGGCTTGGATCTGCTGCAAGCAAAGCCTGAAGACCAGATGTCACCAGAAAAATTACATTTGGAAAAAGTGGGAGACAGATTTTATGGATTCTTTTTAAAACTGGAAATAAAGGTGACATTTCTAAATTGCTGCTCTAAAAGCAAGAGGATAAAGGATAAAGTTGGTGAGGAATTCCCAGGAAGTAGAGAGGCTTCTAATATTGGGGTCACTATTTTGGCTTCTTCCACTAGGCAACTTCAGGCTGATGTGAGAGGACCGTTCTGCACCTTCATTGCTTCTTATTCTCAGTAGAGTTATTGGTATTCCATCCTCTAAAAAGGCAATGAGGATTTTCCTTTCTAGCACAGCTTGCAAAGATATTTACAAAAATGAACAGTGCAAAAGGTGTATAGACCTCAGAGCACCCATCAGAAAGGTGGCAAACTCTGTATCTGGCTGATCATCACATGGTGAAGTGCTTGGCTTTGCTAAAACATAGGTATCCTGCACATATTGCACCCATGTGGGAAAAAGGCAAATACACATCATATCCCAAGAGCCGTCCTACATGAGGTGCTTCCCTAAAAGACTGCACTGAAGTAGCCGAGCAAGACTGTGAGGGAAGGGCAAGGTGGAGAGAGGAAAGAAAATGACTGGGACTCCAGAGATGTGTGGTGACAGCTTCTGGGCCAGGGAGGTGTGGAAAACAGAGCACAGAGAAAAGAGAGGGATGAAAAGATGTCATAGTATTTTTCTTTTAATTTTCTTTTCTTAGATCTGTTTATAGGTGTAATCCTACAACTGCAGAGTATAAATCCTGTGCAAGCCATAGCAATTATTGCAGCTGGAGGGCTCTGGGTGCATTTGTAACCTCTCTGCTCTGCTTCAGCTGCTGAAAACTAGGAGGAGAGTGAAGAGAAGGAAGGGAGGTGAGAGGGGAGACCTGACCTCAAGCCAAAATCCTGATCAAAAAGCCCAAAGATTTCACCAGCATTTGATGCCTCATGATGTCTGTCCAAAATAAGGGGGAAGGAGGCACTGGCTTCCTCCAAAACTCCTTTCCCCTCATGACTTCGCCCTGTACTGGGTGTGTGTAGGGGAATGAGGTGTGCTGTGATCCAGCACATGAAGCTGCTGTAATGGCCCAGGTTGCTGTGAGCAGGAGCTGGCTATGGATTTTAACTCCAGCTGTCCTGGCATGCAAGCAGCACACCTGCCTCACTATGCAAGGGTGGGACCAGTTTGTGCCTTGCCAAGCAGCCCTAAATACTTTGGTGAACTGTCTTAGGGCTCACATGGGGAATTTGCCCAGGAAGATTGACCAGTCTGTCAGACACTGAAGGCCACATTCAAGGGTCAAATCGTCCTTTCTGGCCTGATAATTCAAATCTCATAAACTCCAAACTATCATATGCATGTTTAAAAATATTTTATTTCAATTTTCCTTTTTTTTTTTTCCCTTTTTCTTTTTGCATTGACACCAACTAATGATGGAACAGGGTGGCAATCTGTCCCTTCCTTTTGGAGTTTGGACTTGCCTATAGAGTGTCCCCAGATGCTTGGCCGCAACAAGGCATCTCTGCTGCTTGCTGTCTGCCTTGGTGGAGTTTCCAAAAGGAGACATGGGATACATGAGCAGACGGAGGGCATTTTTTAGCCAGTGGAGTGTGATGATTTCTTCAAGTGATGCAAATGAAGAACTCAGAAGCAATGTTCTGCCAGCATTGCTGTGTGCAGGGCATAGTTTTGCCCATGGAGCGGTGCCAGCTCCAAGAAGAGGGGATGTGAGCATATCCCTGCAGTGTCCTTAGCTAAAAGGGCTGCTCACGTCTTGGGATGCATCTGTGCAGCACCTAACCCAATGGGGCTTCTAACTGCAACCGTAATAGAAATAACATATAGTAATAAAGTAAATAGACAGTAAAACTGTCTTCTGTAATGTTATTCTCCAGGCTAAATGAGATGCCAAAAATGAACAAACAGCCTCCAAATGGTATTAAAATGTCTTTCACTTTTAATAATTTAAGGGATATACTAGTGAGAAAGATAAGGAAATTTTAAAATATATTATTTTTCATCCTGATGGTCTCTTCCTCAGACTCTGTCCTGTCTGATTCACTGAGGACTCATTGATATATCCTAGGCTGAAGCAGAGCATTTTAATAAGTTATTGGGACAAAAAGTTGTCCATTTTATTTTATTTAGGAAATTTGCCTTTAGAAAAAATGGTTTGGTTTCAGGAGTTTTGCTTCTGTAAATAAATTTCCTTCCTCCCTCCCTCCTTCCTTCCTTTCTTCATCCCTCCCTCCCATCCCTTCCTTCACTCCCCCCTTCCTCCTTCCACCTCTCTTTCTCTCTCTCTTTCTTTCTTTCTCTCATTCTTTTTCCTTGTTCAAAAAGCCCTAGATGGTCTCCTTGAGTGTTAAGGACAAACTGGCAATAATTTATGTTGTAGTGTGATATGAAAAAAATTACATTACACTATAAATTATAATACGAATGGTGAAATGCCAGGATGGATGCCAAATGCTGGTGGAAGTCCTATTAGACAACGGAGTTCTATTGCTTACCGTTCCCCACAGAAATCTTAGAAGGTTTGCATGAAACTGTTTGCTGTGAGGGGGAGAGACTGGAGGAGGGAGGAAGAAGAAATATAGTATAACAAATAAACGGTATAATCAATCAACTGGAGATAGAAATTTTTTACTAATGCCGAAAAAAAGGTGAATTCTGTATAGAGCTATAGCAATTTTAAATTTGGCCTCCTGGGATGTTGTAATGATGCCTCGAGCTGGAACTGGGGCTGTGGGGAGGAAGTGTGTTGTGTGGGTAGTGCTGTTATTTGAGGGGCTATTGGATTTTATCCTCCCAGAGAAGTCCCTGTGGGAATCACAGGGGTTTCTCAGGGTTTCAGGTAACACTGCTCATTGCTGTAGACCCGGTGGCTGTTTGAGACTATGACAGGATCTGTCTGAAGCCATGCCACGGCTTCAGATGGTTCTTCTCTGGGAACAGGGCTATTAGGAGTGAAAGTTAAGAAGGCCTTTCAGAGGAAAACGGCACAAAGGGGCGGATGAGAATCTGGAGCCCATCTCTGACCTTGTGGTGTGAACTATTGTTCATGAGGTCAAATGGCTGGAGAAGCACAGGAGAAGGGTCATTTCATACTTGCTGCCCCACACTTCTCTAAACACTCACCACTAGCCAGCATGTGAGAAGACCCCGGGGACTTGTGGGCTACAAGGCAGACCTGTGAAGTCATCCTCATCTACCTGTGCTGGGTCTGATACAGTTGTATTACCTGTCTCCTGACTATTTTTTAATTCAGGCTGCCTAAAAATCTTCACACGCTGTCCCTTCCACCGAGTCTCAACCTATGTGTTCATCTCTTCCTCAGATACAATGACACCAAGAATAGAAGTTGGGACAAATGAACTATTCTGTGCAACAGGCTACAGATTATTGATACAGAGACGATCAATTTACCCTGAGCTGGAATGGCTAGTGAGGCTGCTGTTTCACTCCTATCGCACGTCTTGTGAAATAACTGTTTGAATCCAAAACTATGAGCCAAATTTCATAACAATGCAGTGGGAGTGGAAAAGCTAAGGTCTTTTCTGGATATCAAATAGTGAAATGAATGAGTTCACTGTAAAAAAGGGAATGTTTTTATGATGGGCCAAGAATGAGAATGTGTCTATTTTCCTTTAAAGATAAAAAAAAATAAAAGACAGAAAAACGGATTATTATTTTATGTTCAAAAAACCTAGAAAATCCAAAATCATACCCAACATCCCAATCAATGGAGAGAAAAGCAGCTTTGAGTGCCTTATTGAACTGACCTACAGAAAAAGAATCAGAGCTTCAAGCCCAAACAAGTCCCTGATAAGATGTGAAATGCAATGGAAAAATCATTTAGAGAGAACAACAGAGAAGCTGATTTTGCTCTAGTTTTACAGGTCAGTTCAATAAATGTTTCTGAACTCTCCTTTCTGTGTAATTCTAAAGAAGGATCATTTAATTAATATATTTTTCTGAAGGAAGAAAAAAAAAGAGGAAGGGAAGAGGACACTTAGAGATTGTATTTCATATTGAGCACTGCAGGTCCTGGTTGAGTCTGTCTAGCACATGAGCTCTCTGAGTACCCACAATCCACACAGTTGCTCTCTTAGACTTGTTCTCTAATTTGATGTATAAATTATCACCGAAATGATGGAATACAGAGAGGAAAAACACATACAATCACATTTCTTACTCATGTTTTCCTTCTTTATCTCTTTGTGATTCATTTGCTGCATTTTCATCAGCCCTCCTCGTTTTAGGAGAAATTGAAAGACAGTGCAAATATTTTAATATCTCACTGCCAGCCTCCAGATCTGGCAGTGTTCAGGATACCCCCTGCTGTGGGACTTGTGGATGTAAAACTGTGGGGCTCAGTCCTCAGCTCTGCAACATCACTCATCCCTGCAACCTGTTCCTGCCTTTGCTGTGCATTCCACATGCAGCCATGGCACAGCAGTGCAAACCTCAGCACACTCCAGACTCCTGAGTCCAGAGCATCTCCACAGCCTGTGGTGGAGGGACCTCAGGCTGAAGCTGTCTTTCCATCACTTGACATCTCGATTTCTCATGCAGGCAGGGCTGCTAAGGGGACATGCAGTAAAACAGTTCATCTGCTCTTAAGTTTGAGCAGGGAAGGCTATGCCTGTCTCTTAGTGCCCAGTCTGGGACACTGAACTGGTGGGTCTGGTGATAAAGACCTAGTGTCTCTGCAGCATCCTACTTAACCTGGGCACTAAAGCCTTTTCACAACACTGTAGGTCTAGTCCTGCCTCAAAGAACCAAAAATTTTCTGCAGCCCCAAGTAACCTGAGAGGATCCCCTGTGCAGTAGTACCCTGTGAGCTATCTAGACCACTGTTTAGGAACTACAATAATAATCATAATAGTAAGGTTTTGTATGCAATAGGGTAAAATTACTTTAAATAACGTGTGGGCCCTGTGGTGGTGCCCTCCACCATGTTGGTGAAGGCGGCAGTGCATCTGGAGCTGGGCCTGGCATGTTCACGTGCATGTTATAAATGAAGTTGTTGGTGACATCTGTGTTCCTATAGCTTTTGCATGTTATTTTTGTATCACCGAAAAACGGAGAGCATTTCCCTCTTTCCCCTTCCTAACAACATGTCTATAAAAAGGGTGTTCTGCACAGACAGAGGAGAAGGGTTAACAGAAAACTTTTCAAGGTGAGAGGCAGAGCTAAGTCTTCATGCTCTTGAGGAAATTGAACTGTGGAGAAGTGGGGAAAAAGGCTTTCTTACCCCAGCCTGCCACACTGCAGTCTGTCTCACAAAAAATGAAAGATTTATTTTTTTTCATGTTCTTCCAAATATCACTTCTGCTTGTCACAATATTTATAAAAACCCTCTTGCTATCTCAAGCTGCACAGCCTTTGGCTCAGGTTCCTGCTTATGCAAAACAGGGTCATAAACATGTCACTGTGTATTTGATAAATCCATCTTCCTCTTGTCATTGTCACCAAGAAGCTGAGATGACGGGAGATTACTCCGTCAAATCGCCGTGGAAACGCCTGCAGAGTTTATGAATTTTCATAGGATGTAAGTCCTCTTTAATGGGAAGTGGAGCCCAGTGAAAGCTTACTATTTTTAAGGAAAAGCGCGTGCATCTGTGTGTCTACATCTGTGTGTGGGAACATACTGTATGGCCATGTCTTTACCTAACATACATAAAGAGTTATGCCAATGCATCCCAGTTGAGACCATTGCTGTGAGTTTGTGCCCATTTCCTTGTATCTATCTCCCCCTCTATGACCCCAATTCACGTTTATATTAAGGTTCCCTTAAGTCATACTGGATGTGTAAAAGGGATGTTAAGTAAGTGCAAATGCCATTAGAGTGTATTTACCGATCTAACACATTTCCTGTGAGCATTTTCATTACCACATTTTGAAATGCTTGTCTCTGTCCCTCCTCCTCCTTTTTCTGCAATCTAGTGAAGATACCAACCCATCTTCAGTGAGAATTGCCTCTATGTCAGGGTTCAAAGGCCAGCTGGCTTTCTCTTTCTGTAGCAAAGCTTAAAAGCAAACATGATTCACAGTTTTCCAAATAGGAAAAGTGTCCTTTTCTCACTTCTCACTAAAGTAAAAAATGGCTGAAGGGATTATGCTCAGGCTTTAGCAAAATAGGAGGAACTAGATAAATATGGGTGTTAACCCTCAGGTATGAAACTCAGTTGTGCCAGGTGCCGAACACTGCTGAGAAAATGAGAAATGTTTTGGTGTGGCACCACAATGCTCAGAGCATGTTCGAGTTCCTCTCTGGAGAACATTAGTGCATCACAGTGAATCGCCAGCTCATGGAGACAAACCAGAGCAGATCTGGTCGCCATTCGCAGGACAAGGAGATACCAGCTGAAATATTGTAAGGAAATCACTGGAGTGTTGGAGGGATGGGACTTCCAAAGGTGTCTGGTCCAGCCTCTCTTTCATCACAGCTAGTCAGGTTAGCGGTGCCTTGTTCTATCTGTGTCTCAGGAGTACATGGACGGGATTTACAGAGTTTGCCAGTGTCTTAAGGAAATTCAGTAAGATCAGGTAGCAGAGACCTCTTTGTCTTGCCTCCCTTGCCAAGCTGGAGATGGGGAGCATGTCTGTTCACAGTGCTCAGGTGATACCGAGCCTTAGGGTCACTCAGTGAAGCTATGATTAAAGCACCACACAGGTCAGGCTTCAGATGAGTTGTCTGCAAGGCAGCAGGGCAGCCTATGTGGGTACACCTGAGCTTACCCTCCACCACATCGCATAGGTACCACTGGCAGCTGAGCTCTGCAGAGACACAGACAGACTGGTGGCTGGTGACACCCTCGTCAGCTCAGTGGGATATCTTTTTTGGCAACTTTGCATTGTGCCATCGCCAGCCTGGGGAGCTTAGAGGTAGCTCTGCTATGTAGACTCTTATTTTGGAGTTTAATTTCTATTTATGACCTATGGTAATGTGTCCTATGATCCCAGAGCCTTCTCTTCACATTAAAGTTGTGTTGCCTTTTATTTCCAGTCTGCTCAAGTAGAGCAACCTCCTGCTGGGACAAGAGTATGAAAGGCTTTTAAGCCAGCACGTCTGTGTTACACTGCAATCACTGCAATGCTAACAAAACCAGAACCCTCCCCAAATAGCTGCCCACATATGAAACTGCAAAAAGGGGAGGGCATTCCTGTTTCTTAGCTTCCCAATGCTTAAAGAGAGCTAACCATACACCTTTGGTCCTCATTGCTAGCGGTCACTGCAGTATGCACAGCCTCTGTGTGTTGGCACATATACCCAAACAAGGAGCTAAGTGGTAACTGGCTCAGTCTTAACCAAAGTAACCGCTGTTCGTAACATGTCTGCACTGCATATACCTGTGTATACGTGTAGACCAGTGTGGTGTCCAGAAGAGATGGACTTCAATGGGATTTTCATCCAAGTGAGTGGATCATCATGACAATTTTCCTGTTTTCCTGTCAGGACCTTCAGTGAGCAGTTTCTCCATGCAGTCATACCAGAGGATGATGCTACCTGTGCTGGGGCTTGTATTACCACTGTCTGGGCTTTTGTGACTAACACATTTGTTTTCTAACTCCTGCCTAATTTATACTCCCATTGCTTCACCTCCATAAATTTCCTGCGAAAAGCAAGAGTCTTTATCACTAGAAGTAAACCCCACTGCACATGTTGGATGAGAGCCCTTCCCTGGTATCTCAAGATAGGGCTGTGCATTTCAGCAGTCCTCAAAGTGTTTTAGAGATGGTGCACACTGAACTGCATTAACAAGTCATTAGGAAGTGGAGCAAGACTAAAAGGAAAAGAAGGAAAATCTGGCAAAGCATTACTTAATATCACAATTCCGTATATTTTCCAGAAGCTGCTAACAGTCTTATATTTTTCATTTGGGGTAAGGGCATACAGCGTAAGGAAGTCTAATAAAACAGAAATATAGCCTTGATTTGGTAATTTAAAATTTTCTGCCTTGCAGTGAAGGCTGGGATTCTGTCTCGTTGTTTTGCAAGTAAACAGCAGCTTATCCTTCTCAAACTTAGTGTTCATACTTTTGGAGGATAGAAGTGATTTTCAGAGAATTTACAAGAGAAACGTATTCATTAGCTTATAAATTAAAATTAATTAAAAATTGGATTCTTTAAGGAGTGTAACATCTGTGCTCACATTCTCTTCACACAAATGATGTCAATAAGAGAACAACTCAGACTTCAAACTTTCTGTATAGTTGCAGTTAACTGAATCCTTATGCTTGGGATATTCTTGAAGAAATTAGGAAGTAATTAGACTATGCTATTAACAATTGTATATAATTGAGCTGAGACGGTATAGCTAACAAACAGGCCAAGGTCAACAGCTTATTCAGCTCTTAAACTTGATGTGATCTCAGAGATGATGCAATGGATTCCATCCCCTCTCTGTCATGAATTAGCTTGCTGGAGTTTTGCTGGCTGTACTGGGAGTTACGTAATTTTTTTTGAGCAAAATCGGCTCTCTACCATACAAAGTCCACCACTGCATGCCAGGCTGGGCATCTGTGCTTGAAAAACTTTGTATGGTCTTGCACCTCACACCAGCAGGCAGTACTGTGACAACTCCTCAACTCTAACCACAGCAGGATATCCTGCAACTCCTTTGGGTGACTCTGAACTGTGTCACTACTTGTACGGCTAAAACATGTGGGCGACTCTTAATGCATAAAACACCAGAATGAGTGGAAGAGGACATCCCAGACTTTCACCTACCACTAATCCATGTTACCCAGTCACTAAAAAGGCAGTCAAAAAATAAAGGCTAAATTCAGCAGTACAGTTTGGCTGCTTGCATATCTGTAGCTCTAAGCAGTAGTTACAAATCTAGTTTAATAGGCCAGCGCTCTGACTCTGAATTGATCCGGCACACCAGTGGATGTGTTCTTAAAGAACGAAGTCAAAACTCCCTTTGGCTTTGCCAGGGTCTAGCTTTCACCCTGCAGAGCTACAAATCAATAGAAACATTGGAAGGCAGAACTCACTGTAAATGCCTCTGAAGGGGGAGGTATGGAAAACGCAATTACCTAGAGAAGAAAACAACAAGACAAGCCTTTTTTTATTTGCCTTTTTTTGCCACCTTTTCCTCTCCTGGTAGAGAGTAGTATTGCAGGAATAGACAAGAAAAAACATTTGGAGCATTTTATAATTCTTCCAAACTGAAGTAGTAAGAATGTGGGAAATTTTCTTACAGACAGAATTACAATGCAGATGCAGATGTGTGAAACCTTAGTATTTTTCAGTCCGTTCAGAAATGGCACCATTAGAAAAAAACACATACCTGTGAGAGCTGTCATAATGTGGGATTAGAAGAATATGAGTCAGTTACTTCATGGTCGCAGTGATAACGAAACATTGGTGTTAGTGTTAGTAATGGGGATGGCACAATAGTTGTCTTCAGGTGCCTTAAAAATGAATTGCTATTAGGATTATGGTGGAACACCTTTAAGAATATTAGTGGTAAGTTTCTGGTACATATTCTTAACATTTAACATGATTTAAATAGGGAGCTATTTTCTTGGATGTTGTTCTGTTTTGCCTTTATACGCATGTTGCAGTGAGCTGCTTCGATGTTGCCATTCGTCACTCAAAGGTAGCCCTACTTTGCCCCCTCTGGAAAAGAAAGGAGCATGGGACATGGTTTTCTGTACATACATAGCTCAGCTCCTGTGTTTTAAATGCAGCTACCTCTGGGGTTAAATACGCCAGTTTTTTAACAACTTTCAATAGTGAGGAATAGCTTTTGCAAGTCAAACTGATTGAGGGCTATCTGACAAAGGGAAGGGGGAAGCAAACACCATGAATTATAGATGGCAATCTGTCTATTTTACCATTACATAGCCACAGTTGGAGCAGATTCATTCCTCTTGCACCTCCCATTGTGCAGTCATCCCCATTGTACATTCATTTCCATTGTTTCTCCTTCCATGTATTGTACATTCAGACCCTGTCTCAACTGTACATTCAGGCTCCGTTTGCAGGAGATCCATCCATGGGCTCAGCTGTTTCACAAACAGATCTAATAGCTGTAGTGTGCTCAGATGAGCATGATGGGTAATAGCAGAGCAGATTGAACTATATTGTCCCAGGAGTTCATATATTTTTATACACTCATAGGGTACACATCATCTTGCTATGACAATGAGGCTAAGTCAAGCATCTCGGGAATGCAATAAAGCAGATTACAATACCATTCTTTCACTCATTTTCAGTACACTTCCCCTCCCACTTTCTTTTAACAACGTTAATCAGTGCCAGGCTACTTTACACCTAATTCCCAAATGGTGGCTGGCTCTATGCTCCACACACCCCCCACACACCCCCTGCCCCGACATTTAGCTCTTATCCCTCCTGAAACAGGCTTCCATGGGGATAAAACTAGGAATTTGTCAAATATCAAAGAAAGTTAAGGACATGAATTTCAGCAGAAAACCACCCAGCAATTCAGGTTTAAAAATGGCAAGGTTAATCATTTTTTCCCTCCCCAAGCCATGTCACATTATTAAATGAAATAAAGCTGACAAAGGATGTCATATTCAAATAGCCAGCTTTCTCATTTACAGTGTTGTTATTACTATACACCTTTCTTGTGCAGCCATGCTAGGCAATGTCTCCCCAGGTCTCCCCTCAGAAACAGGTGAGGGGCTCCCCAGCATCTCGATACGATCTATGGATGTTCCTCCAAAGGGTGAATGTATGACTCTAGATGGGTAAGTCACAGATTCAGCCAAAAGCTGAAGGAGAATGCTTGTGTCTTCAGTCTGTGCCCAGTTAACCCACTGACAGCTACGCTCATCTCTTGTCATCTGAAGTTATGTATACTTTGTCTGTTTCCAGTTTGGGCAGAGTAATACTCAGTTCTCACATGCATCAAGAAGGTAAATTGGCCCATGCTTTTCTTTCCTGGTTCCCACTGTAGTATTGCCAATCACAAAAAATTAAAATCAGGAGTCAAGCTTTACAGAAGTACAAAAGCTGCAAAAAATCTTGAGGTGTTTTGTAACAGACACATATGGCATACTCTGGGGTTTTATCATGTCTTGCTTTATCTGTTCATTTTGTTATTCCTTCAAGAGCTGAGGATGAGGGGAGAGGGAAGTCGAGTGATTACGGTGCTTTGAAACTTACTGTAAAAATACATCTATAATGCTTACTTCATTACAGGGTTGCAGGTGCTAGTTTTATAAAATTTCAATAAAAGTCATAAAATTTATGATATGGTAAAATTTACTACTGCAAGTGACACACTGTACAATGGCAAAGTCAACAAAAAGCTGAAATCCTTTGTTCACACAGGGCACAGATTCTTCAGGACTACAGACCTGCAAGAGAAGGATACACAAACTTTTGTCTAGAACAACACAGATATAGCTGGTCCTGTCTTTTCAAAAGAAAAATGAGATCTTGCTAGGTGCTTTCTCGCCCAACAGTTGTGGCAGTCTGTGCATTCAATTCTACTTTGCATTCAGACAGTCTTTCCCACCTTGAAAGATCCCACTGAGTGCAGCAAGCCATATATAAGGAAACACATCTTCCTAACACCGACATCTGCCCGTCCCGAGGTAGCCACAAGCATCTATCTTAATGACCTGCAACATCACCAGACAACAAATATCAGAGAGAGTCTGAGATGATGGTCTGGTGTAAAATGAGCCAGAGCAGGCTCTATATAGATTTACACCAGTGGAAAGTCGGGACCAGGGACAGAAAATCGTTACTATGTGCGATGGAAAGTAAATGTGTACATTGGTAGGCCAAATACTGGATTGGAATCAGAGATTAATTGTAACATAGATGGAGCTTTAGGAAATGTATTGAAACGTACAATCATCCTTAATGATATTGACTCCTCTCACAAGGGTGCTGTGAAGTTTTGTGCAGTCGTATCACTGAGGCACTCAGGGACACTCTACTAGCAGGAGCCATAGAAGTGCAACGCAGAAAGGACACTAATGTCCCTAGTAATAAAGAAAAAGATGGAAAAAGATAAATCTGGGCATGATGGAGAAATAAGTTAGTTTGACAAATTGGCTGTGATTTCCTCTCTTTTGTTTCTACCCTCTCTCTGCTCCATCATTCATCTGTTCTCTTCTGGACCAACAGGACAAATACAGAAGTATTAATTCTCCTGTTACATCTACCTTTTCTTCCCTTTATTAGAAAGAGTTTGTTGTGTTCAGGCAATGAAATCATTTCCAGATTCAGGAAGACTCAGGGTCAAAGCTGACCTTGAACTTAGCAAATATATTCCTGACAAGAACACCACATTGCCAAAATTTTACAAATCAGGCTCAAAAGTGACAGAAGCTCCCCGTCATCATGATGGTAATTAGAAGATGTTAGCATTTTTTGTGAGATTTTTACCTGATATGGGGCAGGTTAATACAAGTCAATAGATCATTTCTCACATCTCTGATTTGGGCCACATATATTTTTACATTAAGTTGGACTTTGGGTGTTTTTATTCCAATCACCAGTGTGAGTCACTTTGAGAGATATAAATGCAAATACTTTTCAATCATTTTCAGTGAACTCTCCCTATATGCTATTATAGTTTATTTCATTAGGAATAAGAGATACATCAGAGTACTGGAAAGATCCTGATTAATTTAGTGGTAAATTCAGTGTATGTTCAAGAAGAGCTACATTCCCTTGCGCCTCACTCAGCTAAGCCAACATGAATTCCAGCCACTGGTCAGAGCTGCCTTCGTCACACTCTGCACACCAGATTTATGACCCCAGTTCGGTTCCTCACCAGCTTCCCTGTAATCAGGCTGAGTCTGTCTTACCGATACTGAGGTATTTAGGTTTCTTGTATCTGTTGACCATGGATTTCCATTTGATCTGATGTGCCTAAGATGGATGTGCTGGCTGCACTGATTCAATACTGTTCTCTGATTGTTAATGTTTCAGTTCCAACACAGAAGCAGTGGTTATGGTGTTTCCCGCCCTTCCCCCCCCNCCCATGGTTTTGGTGTTTCCCCCCCCTCCCCCCCCCCCCCAAGACCATTCAACTTCGTTTGCTAAATCAGATGTGACAGGCAGGGATTACATCATGGTTTTACAACCGCTCATTCACTTGCTCACTGTGCTGCTGAGTGTTCAGTTAGGCTGGAGCAGAGATGGTGCTGAATATATCTAAACCCCAGTTTCTCTAAGCAAAGAACCTGGCTCTTTTCAAACCCACTTCCAGGCACACAGAAAGAAATGACATAATGCATGTTGCCTGGGTTTTGGAAAGGAGGGAAGACAGAGGAAAGAAATAAGAAAATAAACTGTAAGATACAGAAGAATTGCAGTGAGCTGTTAGCAGGACTAAGGAAGATACTGTTATCTTTAAACTTTCATGTCTTGCTGTCCTGTTATCATTACTATGTGATGCAATCTTAAAACATATATCTACACTAGTAAATTAAACCACCCAAGGCCCATTTTCTGGCCCAAGGAACAAGTGACACAGTAGAGCTTTTATCCACCTACCTAAAATCTCTTCCACCCAGAACAGGGTGAGCGAATCTAAATTTCTTCCTAGAAAGGGTACCTGGCCCATTACAATCAGGATTGCCATGGCACAGTGCCTGGGTCTGTCCCTTAACTTGGATTATCTGATAGATACTAATATAGATAAAGCCACAGTGTTAAGCCATTTTCATTCATCAAAGCCTTTGTCCTCATTTCAAAATTTGGGGAAAGATTAAAACCCATCCAGCTACCTTTTGTATCTGCACACTCCCCTCCAACTTATACTCCAGTACCTAGCTGGGACAGCCAAACTTTATAAGATAGTTCCAAGAGGATGAGGTTGTCACGGAAGGAAGGACTCGTGTTGTGTTTGAATCCTGATTATTAAAAGAAGAGCTGAGCCTAAGTTACATCCAGAGATCTGAAGTCTCTACGTAAGTGTATCCTTGGCTTTAAGGTTCTTCCTGTTACAAAGAACTGATAGTAGAATGGGACTACAGCCCAGAAATTTGCATACCTAGTGAAGATCAGAGATGTTTGAGCTTGAAAAACTGCTCCAGATTCATCTCTTATCCAGATCACCCTGTATTAAAACCACTGTATGTGGATACCAGGCTACGTCTCACTCCTGGGTAGAAGAGTGTTAGAAAAAGGGCAGATACCAGCAAATCTGTCAATGTGCAGAAAGGAATGAATGGTAGTAAGGGGCTGAGGTAACTGTAAATTCAGCACAAGGGAAAGCATTATTATGGTAAAAGCAATTCAGGCAATGGAGTGAAGTACGTGGGAATGGGGGAACCTCCTGGCAGCAGTGCTGCTCAAGGCTGGACAAGACACTAGTTTATCAGCAGGGGCTGACCATGTCAACATAAATCCTGTCACTACAGAGAAGTGAGGTGCTCTGCTACCACCCAACCCTGCAAGCAAGCCCCAAACTTTGCCTAATCCCCTCCTGGGTGCTGGAACTTTGCATATTTGTGAAGCTGTCCATTTCCCAAAAAGTGCAAAATTTACTAC
The DNA here is from genome assembly GCA_013400795.1 of Pluvianellus socialis. NCBI lineage: Eukaryota > Metazoa > Chordata > Aves > Charadriiformes > Charadriidae > Pluvianellus > Pluvianellus socialis. The sequence goes on from VZTS01002050.1 coordinate 113,774, forward strand.
AGAGCGAAAAAAATGGAACCTGAGTGCCATTAATAGGATCTATGGTGGCATTCTGTAATACATCAGTCCTACTTATAGCATAATAGCCGTATAACTCATACAAGGCTCTGGCTCATACGAGGCGTGGAGGTCTACATTACACAAGGGAGGAATAAGCAACACAGTCACATATCCTGTAGCTGGGTAAGATTACAACACAAACAGCAAGCTTTCCAAGCCTTAAATGCTGGAGGAAAGGACAAAGCATAGGAACAGTTCAATCTCTTATTTTTTATGAAAACTAGAGTATTTTCTTTGCAGGATAGCCTCAGCGATTCTTGGCAAAGCTCTGTGTGTATGTGTGATCAGCAATAATTGTTAGTTGCCTTACAGTGAAAGCAAGGAATGAAGCGGTGATGGGAATTAAATTTGCCTTTTTCTTCTCTCAAGAGGTCATGCCATCAACGAACGGAGAGGTGAAACAGACATATTCTCAGTTGTGGTAAATTGCTACACCTGAGCTGAAGTTAAAGGAGCTCTGTTCCTTTATACCAGCTGAGGATGTATTAAAGGATAAAAATTTGAGGACAACTTTACTGTTACTGACTAGGTTTCTTCAAGAAAATAGAGAGTTCCAAACTTGCAGTTTGACAGCTTTTTGCAGCCCTCAATTCACACGGTTAGGCATAGCAGGGTGACCAACTTCAGATCAGCTACAAAACATGTACAGTCTCAATCCAGTCCTTGATTATTTTTTTTTCCTTTAAGACCTGAATTCAAAGCTTTGGGCTTCCACTACAGCAGGTGATGAACATTACAAGTAGCTACAAGTGAACCTTTAAAGGCTTGAGCCTTTCAGAGAAAGCAACCTTTGCCGTGGAGACTCAGTACCAGACCTTAATAATTCATGTATTTTAAGCCCAGAAGAGACTGGTGTGACAATCTAAGCTAGCTGCTACATAAAACAGGCCTTCAGTCTTCTCTGAATTATGTCCCATTTCAAGTCTCAGAGCTATTGTGGAAGTAAAATATATACTTTAGAAAAATATCTGATCCCATTTTAAAGTAGCTAGTAACAGGTTATCTTTTATAGTCCTTGGTAAAGGCTTCTAATAGTTAACTACTCTTAAAAAGGGGCATCTTATGTCCTCTTTGCATGTCAGGCTTCATCTTCTAAAATTGGGTTCTTTCTACATCCAATCTGCTACAACAAAGAGCCCTGTATTCTTACCTTTCTTCTCCATGGAAAGTAATCAAATCAACTCTTAATTTTCTCTGTGAGGAGCTAACTGGTGCCTTTATTCTCTCTTGACAAAACTGGCATATGACAGATGTATATAAACTGAGTGTCTCAGGGAAGGCAAACGGAGAATAGTTATTCACTGTTTCTCCCACTATAACAACTGGTGGCCATGGAATGCACCCCATGCAAAATTGTTAAGCAGCACACTTAAAATGGATCCAGGGAAGTTCATTTTTAATGGGACCCAGTCAGGTGGTGAAACTCCTTTCTGCAGAACACATAAATAGGCCCTAAAAGTCCTTAGATGTTCTCCTTGCCCTGTTTTCTGCTTGCCATAATTTGTTCTATACTGAACCAATTGTCACAGACCTAGTTAAGCTAATAAATGTTTGTGTGCAGACCTTGAGAGTTGTCTCACCTTAGTCCGCACCACTGGGGACTTACGAATCTGAGTCACAGCCCCCCTCCTCATCTTCCAAGTGGGTCTGAGTGGGGCGTGACAAATGGGACCCAGTCAAGTGGTGAAACTCCTTTCTGCAGAACATATAAATAGGTCCAAAAAGTCATTAGATGTGTTCTCCTTGTCCTGTTTTCTTCTCTTTCCCCAAGTATCTGTTCTTGCTTGTCCCATGGCAGTGTTGCATGTGCCTCCATTTATCTGTAAGTTTAGATGTTTTGTGCATCAGGTCCAAGCTTCAAATCTGGAAGTGCTTCAATAATAAATAATGAAGAGTATGTGTCTTTAACAGGATTAGTTCTAGTATTTGCCAAACATTCAAAGTAGCACAAATAGCAATGAAAAGGCTTCTTTCCATGCCCAAAATTTCATGGCTCAGCTCCAGCCCCTGAGATATGAGTAGAGGTTACAGCTTCAGTGGGAAGTTTGAGGTCCTCAGTAGGAGGTAAGAACTATGTGCTTTCTCAGACATGACCTGCAGAGCCTATCAAAAAAGACAGTGCTCATGGATTTTCTTCTGCAGCACAAGGGTCCTCACTGGCAACCTGGATCTGTGTGTGTGGAAGCAGGTGTGTGTACACCTGCGTTGCAGCTGGCAAGAATGAACATGCACAAGAGAATAAGGATTAATCTTACGATTTTCCATCCCCAGCCTGGATCATGGGGAGGGTAGTTTAGAGCAACAGAGGTTAAAAACCAGAAAGCTAGAAAGCCTACCCTGGAATTAAGCCATAAGTTCTGACTGGACAGGGAGAGGAAGAGGGGGGTATAGATAATTGCACCCATAGGGCAATTAAAGTTACAAGGAGCAGTGGAGCTCCTCTTCAGTCCCAAGAGTGTGATTAATTGGCTATAACAACCCCCCTGGAGTTTCCTTATTGCTATTATGAAGCTAAGTCTTTATTTTTTATTTTATTATTTTTTATTTATAAATGAAATATTTAAGTCCATGACTTTGATCACCAGGATCTGCTAGTTAGTGCTGGCTTCAGCCACAAGGTGCCAAGATTAAAGATTCATCAAAGGCAAAGGATTAACCAACCCTGCTGGAATGCCAAGTAGCTGATCGGGGAGAGAATGCCGCGCTAAAGGCTTGAGCAAGTCCTTCTTTGCTTAACTTGTTCTCTAGGGCTGTGGATTTGGTGTGGCCCCCTTCGCTCCACTGCAGCTTACCTCATTTACCCTTCTGTACCTGTAACTTGCCTGGAAGGAAGAGTCTGAAGCCAACATTAAAAAATATAAATACTCTGCTAGCATGGAGTGTTCTCCCCTTAAAGACAAACAGTGGTTGCAAGGATGACACCTTGTAATGTTTAGGGGTGGGCATGCAACATTCTCTGTCTTGTTGTGTCTTATGGAGAAGGGGCTCAGATGCCACGCCATCTACAGACCCCACGGGTCCAAGTTTCCAAAGGGAGTGAGACTCCTAATGAGGAGCATAGAGTCTAGTGGTCTCTTTTAAAGTGGTCTTTTTTTAAAGCAGTAAAAAAGGGGAAAGCAAACACTCCATCATCCCTCTTGTGTGGTGGCAGAATCACCACACAAGCACATTTTGCCCAGAAATCTCCTTTGTTTCTGTGTAGAAATAGAATTTGAGGCTGCTGGACATTTATCTGAGACTTCTGGGTGCTTGGTTGTGTGTGCAGTTATAGGGTCACATTGAGTACCCCTGTGCAGACCAGCACTGAAGTTAATGCCCAAGCTCCCTGGTTGGCCAGCAATCCCTGACAGAGAAATAGTGTTGTCTTCTGAAGCCTACATTTCTTTGAAATCCCTCTTCCTAACATAGAGCTGATGGTTTACAGAACACACATTTACATGCCAAGGTTTACAAAAGTGGTCAGTGGCTTTTTAGTCCTTCTTTTTATTCTCAGGCATATTAAAGTGACACCATTATTAGGGGAGTATGTTTTCTGGCTTTTGGAAGTCCAAAACTATTGCCAGGGTCTTAAGCTGCAAACCTGAAATCCCTCTCCCTCCTTTAAATCTCCACCTGCTAAGTCCTTGCAAACATTAAATTGTTTCAACAACTCCATCCACTACTCCAGAAGGGACCAGAGGAAAGCAGACCTGTGTAAGCATCCGCTTCTTTGCAACAACCCAGAGGGCTCTGCAAACCAGTTAGTTCACTGTTTGGTTTAATGCGATCTGTCAAGAGATGGAGCAAATGGGGCAGGAGGGGAGCTGCCTTGGACGTACATGAGTTCATTCCAATAAGCTCTGTCATTTGACTGCTGTCTGACTGTTCCCCTGCACTACTGGGGCTCTTTCCAGGAGGATGATGAATGCATCTACTCTTTGCTTCTCACTTGACAGTGTTTTTTCCCTTCCCTTCCCTTCCCTTCCCTTCCCTTCCCTTCCCTATTTTCCTCTTTATTGTTGCCAAAATAAATGAATTGGCAGGGGTTTGGGAAGACTTGAAATTTTGCTGGTATCTGGTTANATTTTCCTCTTTATTGTTGCCAAAATAAATGAATTGGCAGGGGTTTGGGAAGACTTGAAATTTTGCTGGTATCTGGTTAGATAAGGTTTCCTGCTCTATTGCTCTTCCCATCTCCCTTCCATGATGTAGCTAAGGAGCCCAACAATCTGCCTTCCCTGCCAGATACCATCATGCATTTGGAAATACTATTGTTTTCTTTAGGCAGGTGGTGATCCTCATCCTTTGATCCTTTCACTAAACTCATTAGAAAACCTGGCCTCAGATCAAACCTTAAAAAGAATAAAAATCAGAGAGGGAAATAAATGCCACAGTGATGAAGGTAGTATTCAAGATGCTGGATGGAACGGAGTAGAAACACCTATTCTCTTTCTGGTTTTGTAACAGGGATTTTTACCATCTGAAGTCTGCAACTTTTTGTAATACTGATCAGAACACTCTGGTCTTTGTACACACACATATACACAGATACATGTATGTGCATGGGAATGCGTGTGCATGTTTGTGTGTGTAAAAGTAATCAAAGGTATCCCCCCTTGCTTCAGTTCATGTATGGAATATAAAAGCCTGGTGTGGGAGTCACTGCACTGAAGTGTGTGCTCCTCTGGCACAGTTTGCTGTATGTTGATAAGGGCTCTGCCATATTTCTCATTTTGAAAATAAAGGCTATTTTCAGTGGTGTGGGCCATGAGAAGTAAGATGAATTGCAGCAAAGTGATGGCTAACATGGCCTGTGTGCTTATCAGCCTGAGTCCAACCCTTCTATGCTTGGCAACACAAAGTGAGCACAGAGTGTGCCCAGCTGTGACTTATCAGCATAGCTCAATGCCCCTCCCTTGTGTAGAGGCAGATTTATCATCTTGTGCAGAGGAAAGGTTCCAGGTGTGTATTTGAGACAGGACAGAGACAGGAGGAAGTCAGGCAACACACTCCTGCTCTCAATTTTGTCTGCTGGAACAAACTCAAGGACCAACCTACAAAACAGGGCCACCGCACAACAGTCTTCCTCTAGTGCCTGAATTAAGGTGGCAAAAAGCACCAGAGATATGTCCAACTAGGATATGTTGAAACACAGTCTAATTTGAACAAAACACAATGGCATAAAACTGAAGTGGATTTGTGTGACTTAAAACATTTGACATATATGAGAGTAGCGGTCTCCACTCTCCTTTCTGCTGGGGTACAGGGAGGAATGTGGATGAAGATCCTCAGATCCCCTAAGAACAAATGAAACCATCCCTCCCAAAGGCAATGAGCTACCTGTATGGTGGTCCACCTCCCAGGCTGAATTAAGAGGTGCTGGACACCCCCAGATCGTATCAGCACATGTGTGCCATTCATCCCAAACGCTAACTCAGTGGGGTTTTCTCTGTAGCACAGGGCTGGAGTCAAATACTGTGACTGGATTTTTTTTTTTTTTAATGGATTGTATAATTTTATGACTGTCAAGATGAACAAATAATTTGCAATGAATAATTTATCCAACAGATTTTGATTCTTTTGCAGCTTACTGAATATCCATGAGCAGACCTTGATTTTAGCTGGCTTATTTATTGTTTGAATTTATTTGACGTGTTCCCCTCTACTTTTTTTTTTTTTTTTTTAAACACTGTCTACTCATCAGAGACAGCTCCTGAAAAAATTTGATAGTCTACAGTTGAAATTAGTTGCAGCAGCCATGAATCAGGGGGTGGACAGTCCAATGTGTAGAAATTTCACTTGAGCAATTTGGAATTAATTCTCAGACCTTTTACAGACCTCTAATATGACCTTGATCGAGGAAGTTAGGAATGATGTTGTCACTAGAAAGTTGTCCTCAAGTGACTAATCCAAGGTCTGAGACAGAGAGGAACACAAGAATGGCAAGGTTAGGGCAGCCTAAAGGTCTGCTTTGCCTGGTATCCTGTCTTTGATTATGGTAGAAGACTATATGTCTTAGAAAAAAACAAATCCAGAACAAGCAGGTTAGTGATTATTCCCTAAAATATTCATTCCCATTCCCATTATTTGTACTTCAGAACATCGCTGAGCCAAAAGTGATGTCTTTCTATTTGGTAGCCCTTGATGTGTTTTTATTTCACATTAGGGGCATGAACCTAACACAGGGGAGGACACTGGCCTCTGGTGTAAATTCTATGTTTTATTCTATCACAGACTAGCTGGGTTATCTTGATCAAGTCAGTTAGGATGAGTGTTATTTGCCTTACCTAACTAGCTATTTAAAAGACATCTCAGTGCGAGCTAGCTGGAGATGGTCTTTATGATCTCCATAAAGATGGAGAGGTGTTCACATGTTGTGGTTAGGGGACCACCATGAACCCATTAGCCAGTTGAGACTGATGACTGGCTAGGAGCATCAGAGTCCAGGCGGTTCCACTCATTACAGCAGGGAGGATGCTCCCTTCCTCCAGAGGAACAGTACTGAGAGGGAACACTGAATCCAGGATTATATCTGTCTTTGCCCATGAGAGACAGCAGTGTTTTGAAGGCACCAAAGCAAAAGGTAGATTTTAATTCAGGTTCTTCACATACGCAGGCTCTCTGCCTAGCTGAAAGAGGATTTTAATCCCCAGGGAGCAGAGCTATCAAATTGTCTGGATGGCTCCCTCTGTCACAAACAGCGTATTTTATGCAATGTACCCACACTGTGATCTGTTATGGTAAATCAGCTTTTCCTTCTCTGATGTTGTGTACAGTTTTGCATAGTTGCGTAGAGAGAAGGAGGGAGGGATGACCCAGGTGGACACAGATGTAAAACACTTTCTTGTCCAAAAGAGGGGAAGAACAGGTTGTGAACAGGTGGAACTGAACAGCACTTGATGTTAGATGTCTACACTGGCTGCTAAGGGTAGCCCTGATTGCTCAAGACCAGGAAATCACCCTCTGTGCAGATAATGGCCTACGGTGTGTCAGGTATACTCTGCTCAACACTGCACAGGACCTCGCGTGCCCATGAATACCTGGAGGGTTAGTGTGCTACCAGGCAGGTCCAAACAAACTCTCCACAGGCAGACAGTCTGCAGGAGGTAGAGTATGCCACATTTCCTGCTGTTCCAGATGGTGCCCTTTCAGAGTAATGTAGATGTAGCCACAGAGGTCCTGCCGAGAGACAGCCGTCTCCTGCTGGGTAGCTGTACATAAGATCGCTAGCACTTTCTAAAGAGTTTGCATGCTGGCCAGTCTGTCCCTGCTCCAGCCAGGAGGGATTGTTATCAGTCCCCACCCCAGGAGCTGGATGAGGTCAGCATGGGTGCTTTTGGGAAAGAAAATGGCCCTGCTGGTCTCAATGTGTGAGATCTCCTTCGAGGAGTCTGTTTTCACAAGGTTACTCCTCCCTTTCTGCAGAAAGGGGAGGGAAACAGCAGATTTTATTGTTGTCTTGGGGCATAAGGGTTGGGGTTTTTTTTAAGGAGTACATGAAGGCATGGAAATACCAGCCATTGCTCTTTCTGTCCTTTCCCCACTGACAGCAAGGGGGACTATCTGTGCCAGAGTCACAGCTGGAGATCTCCAGCCTGAGGTCGTTTTCAGGCTCACCACAGGCTGAACTGAGATCAGAGATGTGAAACTGACTGTGTTTTCTGTTCTCTTCCCTAATCTTTCTGGACTCCCGTTTAGTTTTCATTTAAGATCTCAACAGGCCAGAATAACTCAAGTGTCCCCAGCACTTCCCTCTACACCCCTCTTCTCCCTAGACCACATAAGAGCTCCCTTCTTATCCTTCCTCTTATGTTTTTCTATCTATAATGAGTACTCCTATGCTCAGTGACCCAATCATCCCTCCAGTACAAGAAGGCCTATTCTTCCAGGCTGGTGTATTTGTTTGGGAGTTTGTCTTGATTCAGGTGAAAGTGTGTGTGGCCTGAATCTATCAGCTACTCAGTGTTGCTCAAATTACTTTCAAAAAGTAATTTGTTGCTGATTCCCACATCCAAAATCTTATTGTCAATTTCATGTTCTTGGTGACCGTCTTGGTAAAAGATAGTCACGTATCCAAAATTAGAACCCGGCTGTTGCAAACTCTGGGGAAATAAACCTGAGGTGCAAATGAAAAAGAGGTTTTTAGAGAAAAATATAGCCTGTTTCCAGTGCTCTCTTTGATGACTTGGTAGAAAGCAGTCTCCAAACTTTCTGGCCCTTCATCAGCACTTCTGAGCAAGTTAAGCAGCACAGGTGATCCTGTGTTTTTTTTCCCCACTGCTCTCAGATTTAAAGACATGGTCTCATTTGCCTGTGAACAATGTCCAGGAGTCAGCAGATGCCAGGGGATCTTACACAGGGATGACCATTGGTATGCTAATAGCAGGATTTGGTTGCATCTTCTGCCAAACCAGTTGGGCTAGGGCTCATCTTCCCTGATTTAGGTGTCCTAAAAGCCAGATGTCTAATCTGGGTTAGTCATGCCAGACTTTCTTTACAACCAATACAGAAGAGCAGACACGTCCAGAGGTGATTTCATTGCAGCAAAAGACAAGTGTGTAAGAAAAGCCAGATGAATTGCCCCTCAGGAAGTGTTTCTATATCCAAAATAACGATAAAGGAACCCTAGGGTGACCAGCTTAGACCTCTAACATTTAAACATCCTAAGTTAAAGAAGGTGGACCCCACACTTTATTGTAACAGCTCGTTGTTAAAACCAATGAAGTTCAAGGCAAAATGTTGATTTCAGCACATCCCCCAATGCCAAGAGATATCTTGGTGGAAATGGTGTAAATTCCTTGCTTCAGTATTTAAATATATATATATTTATGTTTGAATTGGCTTTGGTTGTTGAAGAAAGCACTCAGCTATTGTACTAAAAATTTACTAGAAACATGGGAAATGCAGGCAGAGCTGCAGGGAATAAGAGTTACCATAAAAAGGGCAAAAATGTAAAAGGTTAAAATCATAGCACAGCATTCCTGTATTCACATGATTATGGAGATGGAAAGCATTAGCCAGCCTAAGCTCAGAAGGGCCTTTTTCCTGTTCTTTAGCTTAGGTTTATATGAGCAGTTTAGCAAAAATATTGCACCTTTTACCCCAATTCAGAAAAGGGCAAAACTTTTGAAATTTCTAGAATTTATCACATTTTTAATTTTTATTATTTTCCTTGCAACTTTCCTTTATTCACCCAATGTAGCAAACTCACTTCCTTACAGAATATATCTGGATGGATTTCTTGGGTGGACGTTAGAGATAGATAATGAGTATTATGCTTTCCATTGGTGATATAAATTTTTAATTAAAATTAGTTTTTTGACAGCAGGAGATTAAGGAGATTTTCTGAAAATCACACTTACTTTCTGGAGGAAGGGAAATGTCTCACCAGCAACACTTATGTACTTTGCTGGGAAAACTTGCCTATTAAAAGGCTGGGCTTTGATTGAAAAAACATGAGTGAAAATGGCAAAAACGTGTACACGTAGTCTGAGCTGAGGGAACTGCAGCAGTGAACTGTAGAGTAACGCAGGTCCAAGTAACACACGTCCAAGGTCCCCTCACTTACACTTAGCTCATGATGCTGGCATGCTGCAGGCTTTTAAGTATATCACAGGGGCCAATAGGGAGGTGGGAGAAATGCTTTCCATTCTACTTTTGTCTTAAAACTTAACAGTCCATTATTGCCCTGCCATGTCAATGCTGGGAGGAAGCAGAATGAAAACCCAGCTCAAGGGCAGTGTTCTGCTCACTCCGCCACAGCCAAACTCCAGCTCTGTCTGTCATCCCAGCAAGGATTCTTCCTGTCATTTAAAAATCACAAGCATTAAAATGCACCCGTGGCATTTGCATTGCTGTATCCATCCATCACGAGGAGTCAGGGGCCACTGGTAGTACTGATTGGCTTAATGTCCCTGCTAATGCAGAGCCGAGCTGTGGGTTGGTACCAAAAATAAAGATGGTTCTTGCTTACAGAGAAGCAGTTAAAGTTGCTGGGTAAAAAGTGTATCAGGTGAAAAGCAGAGCAGACGTTCCTGTGAGGAATCATCCAGTTTGTCATCAGCTATGTCTGATCTATTGCAGGTGAAGGAGGTATTGAGGTGGACAGAGGTCCCTGTTAGCAGCTGCACGCCTGCAGCGCCTGTAAACATCAGTGCACCCTGCAGAAAACAACCACAGGATTAGGCCCTCCAGAAGAGATATGAACAGATCTCTTTGCCCCACGTGTCAAGATACTGCATACAGGCAGAATAAACCATGAGTTTTGGCCTGATTCAACAGACTGACCCAAACTTACTGTTGCTGTTTTCATCTGCTGTAGGTTTCTTGCCCCAGAAGAAGCCTCACTCACTGCAGCCCTCGCTCTGCAAGTGCACATTTCTGCTCTGCTGCCATTTGATGTTCAACCAGGCAAGCAAGGAGATATAACATTTTGGGGAGAACCAAAGTAGCTTTGAGACTAAACAGGATTTATGTCAATCAAATTAAAGGGCAGTAGGAAATTGTGACACCTTGTCACCCCCTACAAACTCTGTCTGATAGCAAAAGCTGTACTTGGTATTCTTACTGGTCAGAAAAAGTGGTACCTTTCTCAGACAGGGCAATTTTGTCAACCTCACAAGAAAGCCACCATTCTTCTGAGTTGTGCTTTTCTTGCATGCTTAAGGAAACATGCTATTTATGTTTCCAAAAATGGGGAGGTATCTACATGTGTGTACCTTGGCCAATATCATCTCCCCTGCATAGAAAGAAGCATAAGATTGGCCTTGTTCCAAATCATGTTGAACACACCACCTGGAAGGAACAGAGACATCTGGAAAATCATTCCACAATCTCTGAGGAAATTACAGGAGAAATACCGGATGATTGGAAGAACAGCCCTTTGTGGGATTCTTACTTTATCAGCCAATTTCACTTAGATTTTTTTTTCCTAAGTAGCATATGTTCAGAACTTTAATAAGAAATCTTTGAGTTCTGGGGTTTATTTATTTGTTTATTTAATCTTCCTTGTAAATGAAAAAAGTTTTAGACATTTCACAGGTGGCAGGGCAGGAGGTGGGAAAAGGAAGAGAAAACAAATATCCAATAGGTTGCATGTTATGGTGCAATAGTGGGAAGGATTGTTCCCTTGCCCTGATGTGTGGTGCAGGTTCACAGAGCCCACACCAAGGCTCAGTGTGCCTGGATTACAGGAGATCTGGCGGCAGAAGGAAGACTCCTTGGTCAGCGCATTTCAAGGTCCTCCTGTGGATGAGCAGGGTCATTTCAAAGACCAACCAGAGATATCTCTGGTGGGAACGAAGGTGTAGGTAAAGCTGAGTATCTGTGTGCCCATGCAGAGCACTGGCTGCAGTGTCCTCTGGATATAGGGGAATGAGGTGAAGAGAGCATCACTACATGAACTGTACTAGTTTCTGTGCAATACCTCTGATGCAGAGATGCTCTATCCTCTTCTGTAGTGTTGTAGTTCTTATACTTTGGGCTATAACACCAGCATTGGGTTTATATACTTCTACTGGCTCAATTTCTCCTCTATATCACCTTCTAAAATGTAAAAAGTGCCATGAGGTACACATGGACAGCACAGGAGGAGACCCCAGGCTGTGTCAGCCCAAACTGCTCTCTCATATCACTAGATTTGATTGCATAGCAGGAGGTGAGGAGGGACAAATCCAGACCCCCAGCTTCATCTGAATGCACTTGCTATTCAGTGTTTCATTTTTTCATAATTAGAGAAGGTGTGTGGGAGTGTGGAGGATGGAGGATGACAAGAGATAGATCCCAGTTCATAAACATCTTGAACATTTGGAAGCTTTTAAGCAGCTGCTATGCTGGCAAAGTATTTCTGAACCAGCCACCTGCATATGTTTTCTGTGTTTATTAAACTAAGCTCCAAAGATGAGAAGATACAGGTGGAAGCTTTGAGCTCCATGCTTTTCCCCACTTCCCTCCCCTTGTGTGTTTTAATCCTAATCTGTATCAACAAAGATGAGTTGCTTCTTTAACACATGCAGATATTACATTGAGTCCCATCGAGGACAAGCGACGAGCTTTGATTCTATAATCAATCGCTAAGAAATTTATTAGTGCCAGCACAGATCTTTCATGAGGGAGGAGCTCTCCCGATAGGCCTGCCTGCATCAGAAGAGCTCGTGAGCTGCTGTTCTCTTCCATTCCCATGCCTGGGAATAGCCCTTTCCCCATCTTCATCTCAAGGAAGAAAAACTTAGGAGCTTGAACACTGAAAATTTGTCTTCACTACTGACTGCCCTTCACAGCCACTCTCTCTCTCCTGCTGTCTTTCAGCTCAAACATGAACAGACATCCTGACCACTCTGGAGTCATTAGAGACTTGTAAAACAAGCATAAGGATGATGCTTGGGAATAAGTGCTCTTATGGATGAAGTATTCTAAAGGAAGCACCTACTTTTTTCAAATTGTGTTTTGGGCCAAAAGAAATTACCAAATTTTCAGAGTGTGTTCCAGGGATTTCTTCAAAAATAGATCGGGATGCAGCACAATTAAAAATCAGGGACAAACCTTTCAGAAATAATTCTGATTTAATTATATGCACCCATGGGTTCATATATGTTCTTTTTTTTGTTTGCAATCCACCTTTGGTTAGGTGGATTTTATTTTAAAGGAGACCAAACAAACTGAACACAGAAAGAGAGAGAGCATACATCACACCAAACTTCACACTTCTTCTTAAGTGACTTATGTACTTCACCCTAAATATCTCTAATGATATTAGGTACCCTCTTTGTTAAAAATATCCGTTAAGATAGACAAGTTAGCCCTTCTCAGCTGCTTAGTTAAATATAAAGAATTGCATAGTATTTACCTGAAATGCCCTCTGGCAATAATAGTTAAACTCCACTCTTCCCATTACTGTTATGTGGTGAATAGCAGAGAGAGCATAAGTTGGGATCATGGAAACATCTCAAGCCAAGCCATAAAATGTTAGAAATTGATGGGGATCACTACCTAAGGGGCCTTATTTTAGATTTCATTCTGCACTTAGCAGTCATACTTACAATTTAGCAGGTTTTCTGCATTGTGTCTATTCAGCTTGCCTCAAAATTTACCTGAATATTCTGGTATCTCCTGGTACTGTTTCTATTAGACTCATGCTGATGTTCTTGTTTGTGCGTTTTTCCTGTAGTAACTTGAATAAATTTCTAGAATGAAATTCATGATATACTTTTATATCTGGGACAAGAGTCACTCTCCCGAGTGAGGAGTCCGGATATTCCTATTGGTAATAGAGAGATCTTTCATTGTTCAATTTGACTTTACTCCAAATTTTCAGATGCTTGGTGCTAGGCGAAATTACTCCTAGAGATTCTTACCTAAAAAGCTTCAAGATTACTTTAATGCTCAGTGAGGGCAAGGGAAAGACTCTATAAACTACATCAGACTTTGATCTAAGCCCTCAGCATATTCAGACTTCAGTTGCCCCTTCAAGTTGTCCATCACTCTCACACACACCTCCTCAAACCTGAACCATGTTCATGGCACAGCAAAGCAGCCAGGTGCCATATACACCTCCAGTGTTTTCAGGGGACATATTTTGTACCAGCAGCAAACACAGACATTTACTCCAAGAGAAGAGAGGATACCTTGGTTTGCAGCTCTGATCAGTGATGTACCCATGCATTCCCCACAAACTCTGAAATGTAGAAAAGCAGTGTGTAGATTGGGATAAATGCTAATCTCTATGTGTTGCCTATCTGCCCACACAAAGATTTGGAGAGGGGAATCTGTTCTGCAGAGCTAGGAAACAATGGCGTAGCAGACAGACTAAGTCCTTTTGAACAAATGAAATGCACTGGGATCCTTTCTCCTCTCTCTGGAAGGCCAAGAGAAACGATGCTATTGAACAGATTATCCAAAGAACAGGTTTTCTCAGTGCACAGGGACCTCCATTTAAGCCCGTTTAAGATAATCCTGGCCATTGACGTACATACTCCTTTTAACAAAGCTCTTTCCTTCCTTTCCTCTTCCTTGACCTTGTCATTCAGTTCCTTGTGAAGTAATGTGAAAGCATCTGCTGTCTCTTTTGTTTAATTTGTAAATACACTCCCGATTGTCTGGCAGGGCACATGCAAGCCTGAGAGGCTACCACGATGTCAGTCATCACTACCAAAGGCAGGAACGCAGGATCCTGTCCTCCAGGAGATGCCCTCCATCCTCACAGGAGCCTGCTCGCTGTAGATCTGCTGGAAAGAAATTTAAAAAGGGGCTTGTGAGATTTCCCCATGTACCTCGTGGTGTGTATGTGGCTGTATGCACGCCTCAGATAACCCTTGCATAACTGGACACGGTGGTTAAAACGGATCTCAACTATGCTCAAACGCATTACATCAGAGACATATTTGGCCCAACAAACTTCTATGTTTTCTACAAAACACAGTCATATCTGTTCTTTAGACAAAGTTAGTAAGCAAAAAACCACACCCCTCTGTTCTTATGGGACTGCATGCCACGTATGGAGGGAGGGGAGAACACAAAATTTGGGTGTATAGAAGCCCTTCCTCAGGTGTATTAGCTGAAGCAAGGAGGGTCTTTGCATTCCCTTTGCTGTGCTATTACTGAGGTAGTCCTTGGACTGCAGTTCAGTCATTTACTCAGTCCTTGAGACAGCAAACTTGTCACTAGCTTATGTGGTCGTTCTGCCACACAAAAGACTGTTAAAGGCCTCAAGGTTTCACCTGTGATTGTTATGATTACTATAAATTATCTTTTTATGGCACATTGAAATCCTCAGACACTGAGCACCTACAAAATCATGTTTCTTTCAGCAGCAGGTGCAGGCTTTCAGCTCCTAAACTGCCTCTTATGGCTGCAGAGACAGCTGAGACAGCCATCTGGAGACGCGGGAAGGAGCATACCTGGTTCCCCAGCTCCTCGGCTCTCTCACTGTCTTCACACCTGACAGAAACAAGTCTTTCCTCTGCCTGGCAGTGCACAGACTTTGTGGGTGATGTGACTTGTTCTGTGGGATGCATGCCCTGCCAGAAATCCAGAGGCAGCATCTTTCCCTCGTGCATTGAACTGACCAAAAACAGGGCCAGAAATCTGGCTTCCCAGACTTAACGTCGGCAAGTGGGCAACGCTAATTAGCTTGGAGAATGTGCCTCTTCCTTTGCAAGTGGGGGAAATATCAAATCAGTGCAGACTGTCAGTTAGCTCTTGATCATTTTTCCTGGCTATAATTGCATTTAATTGAGAGTACGTAGTGCTGATGAAGCATTTTAAAAGAACCATGTTCATCTCCTATGTGACACCGTTGTAACATGTGTAATGTCATCCTGACGTGTTTGGTCTGCTCTGGGATTAATCTTCATTCCTCAGTCCTAGCACTGCCTTCTCCTCCCAGCCTTACAAAGGGGGAAACTGAGGTGCAGAAGCATAGGGCAGCTTGCCCAAGGCAAACCAGCAGGAAGGTGGTAGAGACAGTTTTATAAGTCAGGAGTTCAAACTCCTCAGATTGGTTGAGCACTTTGACCCCCCAGCCCTTGCTTTGCAGTGTGTATTTTAATTTCTTTCCTAACGCAACCTGCCTCCCAGTCCCACCCAAGACAGAAGCCCAGGGGAGGTAGGAGGAAACTGTCGCAGAAAGCAGAATGTTTGCTGCCCTCTTCCTCCTTGCACCCACCAAGCATATTATAATAAATACATAAAGTAAACTAGCACTTTTATAGACAGGTATCCTTACCAAGAGGGATTTCATCCTTTCCTGCTGCTCTAGACTGGGCTGATTGGCAAAGGCAGGTAAATCTGTATCCTTTGTTTAACAAAACCTGAAAGTGATGTGGAAAGCAAGAAACGCCCACAACCCTCCCAGGTACGAATGTTCAGGCTGATTCAAGCCCTTTCAAGTGGTTTTGTCTCCAGCAATTTGCACTTTCCTGCCCCCCAGCCCTTCCCCATGTTCCCGTTCCTGCCCCCAACTCCATCTTGCCAAGTCCTTCCGCTGCTGTTATTATTTGTGAAGCGTGAGGAGAGTTATGACAAGGGAGGGATGTCATTAAACCACGCCGGGAGGAGATGTCAGCCGCCATGCAAACATCTTCCTGACACTCCACTTTCAAACGATTTCAGAAACTGCACTCAGATGATTTCAGGTTGGGTAGGCCTGTCAACTCGGATGGATGCCATGCGTTGCTTTGGTGCCGGAGACAGCTCCAGAGTGTCTCAGCCGGCTGTTGCGCACACACGTACGTAGCCCTGTCCCCACACACACACAACTGCACATCATTATTTTTATGCCACTTCAAGACAGATATCCTTGAATGCCGCTGGAAGCGTCAAACTTTCGCTGCAAGTGAAAGCTTTAACATTTAGAGAGTTCTTGTGTAATGCAAATGAACCGGAAAGGTAGGAAGGCATCCCAAATGCCACTCAATGCATTTATAAAAAGATAAGGTGACTGTGTCCTACCCTACCGTATCTCTTCATTACCGAGTGTCAGCGAAGAGCCTGGCAGCTCGATTGGTTGATGAAATCACATGACCTAAGTGTTATCTTGCAAAAACACATGAAATTATTCAGCTTGAACAGCAAAGAAGTATAAATATCCCCACAGTTTATTCTCATCAGCCAATCAAAGACTTTGTATATCTTTATTTCCTTTCATTTTTTTCTCCTAGTGTAAAAAAAAATAACTTCCCCATCTAATTTATAATTCAAGATATTTTGCTATCTAATATATTTATATCATTTTCTTCGATATCTAATTGAAGTGCTTTGTTTATGCATTATTCATTTGATCTTTGTTTTCCATCCTCATTGTTAACTTCCAATGCAATCTTAATAGGCTCATGGTCAGAGATCAGGGTGTCAGACACTTTGATGCTGTGTTAATTCACTGAAGAAAGGGCAGGAAGAAAGTGTGAGTAAGGAAGCCTTTAAAGCCATTTTTTCTGATCCAGATCTGAGCTGTCCCATGTTGGTATGTGCCTAATTTTCACGGCGGCAGGTTTCCTGGCTTTGTGGTGGTAGTCGGCTAGGTGTTTGGGTGTCATAGAATCATAGAATCATAGAATCATAGAATTA
>VZTS01002051.1:0-47899 GCA_013400795.1 Pluvianellus socialis
AGGTTTATGGTTGGACTCGATGATCTTGAAGGTGTCTTCTAACCCAAGTGATTCTATGGTTCTATATCAGAGGGGCTGTCATAGGCATTCACAGGTCACGTTAGCACCTGATGACGATGGAGATGTTGGGAGCCTATGTGGGACTGCTGTGAGATTGGCGTTGGTCGGGGAAGGCACTGATGTAGCTCGCGCTGAATTCGGTCTCTTTTGAAGAGCTCTGACTGTTAAATCTCGTCAGCAGTGCGGGGTGTTCCCCACGGCAGCAGCGTGCACTGGAATTGGGTGGCTCCTCCGTGCTTTGTGGATTTCAAATAAAGGCCACTCATCTTTACGAAATGGATGTCACCACGCAGCTCCTGGGTCTCTTGTGGAAATAATTTTGGGGAGGATTCACCTTTTATATTCAGTCTGTAACTGTTCTTTGTGTGCCTGAAACCTCTAAATCTATCCAGGAAGCCTAAATGATTTTGTAAAGCCTTGAAAATGCAACTCGAATGCAACCTAATGGCCGAGTAGATCAACGGGAAATAGAAAGTGCTGTTTGCTGCCTGAGTCAGGAGCTTTGTAAACTTGGATGTGGCAATGCTGTGGACAGGCCCAAGCACCTCTTAAGTTTGCTTTTTTTTCTCATGTCTTGCTTGCTGAGGAGTATTTGGAAGAGACAGTGCAGGAGCGGCGCAAACCTCAGCGGTCTCCGTTGGCAGAAAATACGAAATTTGCCAAAGAGCATTAGTTCACCTCCTTCCAGCAGCAATTCCACCACTGATGCTACAAGAAGTTGTTCAGGGCTGTAGATCTCCAGTAACTCCATGGCTGGTGCTACAGGACAGTAGAGATTCGTTCTTCTCTTCCTGACAGGTTGTGAGGGCTGCTGGTGTTGGTACATTTGGCAAAGTCAGGGTACCAGGTAAATATTAGTTATTATTGCTGTTAATTTTTAAATATTTGTTCCTGGCAACAGGTTGGTAGGCTGAAAGGCTCAAGGTTAAAATTCCCAGCATACTTGACGGCGTGTGTGCATATATATATATCTACACACACACTTGACATATCTATATAAAATAATCACAACTGTTAGTATTGATCAGAAACTTAATTAGACGGGTACAGATCCATTGTCCTGGAAGAGAAACTATAGATCCCATGACACAAACTTATTAGTATGGATAATTTATTTGGGTAATTCTTGGTCAGGTGGCAGGAAACTCTGCCAGTTGGACAAGGATCAGCTGAGCACTTAGAACATTTTGGATTTCTCTCAGCTGTGTGCGGAGATCTGGTCCCTCGCGCTGCTCAGAAGAAATGGAACAAACCCACAAACCGGGTTTTTCATCCTTCTTTCTTCTCTGAGGTTTTTTTACCTTTTAGAGTCACTTACGTAGACTGATTAAAACTTTCCCGTTTCTTCCTCTTTAGCAAATGTTTGAATGGTTTTGTTACCTATTTTACCAGGAGAAAAAAGGTGCGTGTGGCATTTATGCTGTTGAGTGAAAACTCGCTTGGTTTTAGCTCAGGGGTTAAAGTTTTCTGGTTTGGAATTTGTGAAATTTTCTATTACGTGCAGGATTTTTATGAAAACAAAATTACTTACGACTTTTTGTAGGGATGTGGGGGTTTGAGTCTCAGTAAGTATTATGGCAGTAGGACATCTTATGACAATGCTGCTTCAGCTCTCGTAGGATCAAAGGATCCAGGAAAAGACATCCCCTGAAAATTGGTACGGTTTCTTCAGACATCACTCGCCTCAGTTCACTCTGAGATCTGGCGGAATTTCAAATGGACTTTTCCTGGAGAATTATCAATACAAGGTGTAATAACTGCACACTTTAGCTTTTACCTTTATTAGGAAATTATATCATGAATAAATATGAATGTGAGCTAAAGTGATACTGACTGTAATGCGGGTGTAGTTAATAGAGAGATGGAAAAACGTGCTTTCAACATAATTTATGATAATTAAGATCTGAATCTTGTTTGAGGGAGGTGTGTGTTGCTGGCCAATTCAGAGGCAAAAAGAGTGATTAATTATGAGATTTTTCTTATGCAAATCAATCTCTGATCTATAGATAGCAACAAATTCTTACAACAGGTTAAAGAAAACGGGGGGTTTTATTCAGAAGCTTTGAGGTCTTGTAGTCTGGATGCCCCTTAGGGGATGAAAAGTTGGCTGCTATGGGTTGTTTTGTGGATTTTATTATTTTATTGGAAATGGAGTTGAAGTACTTTGCTTGTTCTGTGTCTCACCTTTTTGCTCCGATGGAGATCCTGGAGGGGACAAGATCCAGGGGCTGGGCAGGGGTGACTTCATTGGGAATGGACTGCAGGAACAAGCAATGGTCTTTTTTTTCTGAGCCAGGATTAAGGAACTAAACCAGTTCAGAATCTGACCTTGAGTTTCATACAATTCTCATTTTTGTCCCAGCGCAGAATTGGGGGTAGGAATGCACAGAAACCTCAGGAGATTGGGGCTGGAGAATGCTGAGCAGGGTGTTCTTTAGTCATAAGGGGAAATGATGGAAAAATACTTCAAAAAACCCCAAACCACATAATGGTTAGCTCACGATAGACTTTTTATAAAGTACTCCTGCTATTTTGGCATCTAAACTCAAGATTTGGGTGGGGGATTGTTTTCAGAATACCTGAGTGCGTGTCGCGCAGGGAGAGGAGGGGGCGGCTGGGCAGACAGCACAAATAAATAAGCTCTAGTAACCCAGGTTAAAAATGTTAAGGTACGGTACAGTGCTGCCCTGTGAGAAGCCTGAGTTTGCTTGGAAACCAAAAATAGCACATGTGTGTTTGCGGGGGGCTCCACCGAGGCTTCTGCTCTTGCCGCTTCTGGTTAATCGGGATAACCAGAACTCGCTCCAGGAGCTCCGCGCGGTTCTGCCCTGGCTCCCCATCCCTGTGACATCTTCCTGTTGAACTGGGGGAGAATTAATTCCAGCTCCGGTGAGCCAGACAGCCGACTGCAGGAGGCGAAATGCTGTGGAAGTCTCATACCCTGGCTGTCGCCCGCAAGGTCTGTGCCTGAAGTCTGCTAAAATCCCGAGCAGCGCCCTTGGCAGGGAGCAGTCCCCGCGTCGGAACGGCGGGGAGCCGGGGGAGAAGAGGGCTCCGGAAGAAAAAAGGTGGCACTAATTCTGTGCAGCTTCAGTTCTGCGTTGTTTTTATCGGTATTTTTCTGATGAAAAGGCGCTCGGATTAAGGAAGAGAAAAAAACAAGCTGTTTTCAGTACGTCCCCGTTCGGATTCGGTGCGTGCCATTAAACGCCTTTGGCGTGGATGATCAGTTTGTACATTCCGTGTCTCCCCCCCACCCCCCTTCACACGACTTTCTCTTTTAATCTGCAAACATTCCTTTTCCTGTTCTCACCCTGCGAATGCCAGAAAATAAAAACAGTTTAGAATTTGCCCGAGAAAAATCTACAGGTCAGGCGGACTAGAAAAAGATCAGGTGGCCAAATACCCAGGGAACAGGTGTTTTATTTAGTCTTTTACACCGGCTGCCAGAAAAATCCGCAATAGAAACGCTCCGTAATCTAGGGAAGGCAAAAGGGGTCCGGGGAGGGATGCTGGTGGGCAAGGCAATGCTGTGTCTTTAATTTTCTTTTCTGAAGGAAGAAAGTCTGCATAGCAATGACAGGATCACTTGTTCATGCCTTTAATGTGTGATCTGTTTTCTCCAGTGGAGGGCACTCAGTGTATCACAAACTGGAACATTAGCACCAACAAGCTCCAAAGCATCATCATTCTCAGGAAAGCCTTCCGAATTAGACAAGAGCTGCCTCTCAGCACAGCTACAAAACACTTTAAACCTGACCAGCTAAATGGATAAACCTACCCTGCGTAGCTTTTAAACCGAGGTCTTGCATGGCAGAGGAGGCCTGCCCGCTTCGGGAGCTGGGAAGCCGGGAAGCCGGAGGATGGATTGCTGTGTCTGGGAATGGCAAAAGGCAGCAGAATGAGAAACGCTAGGTACCGGCAAAGGGGTTTTTATTTCTCCCAGAGAAGTTGGTTTACCTTCGTGGTCTGCTATAGCTTTTACTTGCTGATTGCCACTTAATGCTGATGGTTCTCTGATGACTTACACAACGGCTCGCAGAGCTTAGAGTCCCTCCCTAACCCCCCCACACACCCCCCCCCCATCCTTCGTCCTGTCTTCCCCACCCCCAACCCCTTCCCTATCCTTTCCCTTCCTCATCCCCAAAATTCTTGCTTGTCCTCTCTAGGGAACTTTGTGTGGGTTACTGGCATGCACGCTGGATGGCGGTGATGTGAGTGGCAACCGTGCTGTGACATGAAGATTCTGATGGTTTAAAGGAAAGAGACCGGTTTTAAAAAAGAGAAGAGAGAGAGAGGCAGAGGAAAAGCAAAAAAAAGGGAAGAGAGAGAAGAACACAGCTGGAGAAAGGCGAAGGAGGACGTTTGTGGATGACAAAAGGATGGGTAAGTGAACTTTTCTTGTTTGTTTGCTAGCAGAGCTGCAGCTGTACGTATGTTTTTCCGTGGGATTATTAGCTGTTCAAGAGGGGGAAACAGTCTAAACAGCAGCAGTGCATTCCTTTGCCAGGTGACTCACTGTACTTGCTATTGTATTTTTAGATCATGTATTCCCCCCCCCCAGGCACATACACACCTTTCCTCCTGCAGTGGTTTTATATGTAATTA
The DNA here is from genome assembly GCA_013400795.1 of Pluvianellus socialis. Lineage (NCBI taxonomy): Eukaryota > Metazoa > Chordata > Aves > Charadriiformes > Charadriidae > Pluvianellus > Pluvianellus socialis. The sequence goes on from VZTS01002051.1 coordinate 4,669, forward strand.
ATCCGGGAATGCGTGCACCGAGCGAAGGGCTGTGGAGAGCGGCTTCGCTGTCTGTCCAACCCACCCACACACCTGCACACGTATAGATAAGTACGTGTATGCGTGAGGCACGCTCGGACAAAATTTCTTCTGGCTTTATATTCATATTCGGTGAGCTCGCAGTGCTATTATTTAGGCTGTCAGAAAGGACTGTTAACACTTTGCAGTATGTGGGAAGCAAAGGGGAGGGGGTGAGCGGGGTGGGGGGTGGGGGGGTGTGTATTTTCTTGTCTAGGTGGTTTTGAAAAGGCTTGTTTGGTCTTTGAAAAGATCCCCCTAATACTGCTGCTACATTTCCAGCAGTCATTTGGCAGTCTTATTTTTTCAAGTGTGACAGGTTTATTTCCCTCCCTCCTCCCCCCAACCCCCAAGTCTGTAACAGCCAGAACATATTTCTAGCTGGCTGCTGCTGGCACATAGGCAGTAGCAAAAGATGAGGATTTAAGTGAAAAAAATCTAACCGTTCAAGTGAAAGGCAGAGGCATTTTAGATTGGGAATTATTTTGCAGATTGCCCCTTGATTTTTTTCAAATTGGATTAGATAACTGCAGCACAGGGTTGGGTTTGTGTGTGTGAGAAATAATAAAGTAATTATTTATCGAGGAGATAGCAGCCCTTAAAATATTCCCTGTTGGAAGAATGCATTTTAATTCTTAGCAAGATTGCAACTCTGGACAGAGGCACCAGTCCTAAAATTATTACAGGCTAAGGAAAGTGTGCTTGTGTATGTTGGGATTTCTGACAGCCCCGCCGCCCCCTTTCAGAATTATTCAAAGTATGTGCAAAATGTGCCTGTCCTCCTGTAAGAGCATCGCTACCGTATGATAAATTTATCTCACATGTAAAAATCTTAAATTCAGTACCTCTCTGGAAGAGAGAGGGGGGCTGAAATCCAAATATACCCCTTTAAACTTTCTGGGGTTCGCTGCTCCTAAGGCAGCATTTACATGTAGGTATCTGTGTGTATATTTCCATAGAGTATATAATGTATATACAAGATAATGAACGCTCAGGTATTCACAGCTACATCTAGATAACTTGAAATGGATATGTGTTAAGACTATCATTCGCTTGAAAGAAATATGTTATTTATAATATACCATTATCTTGGTATTGGGGTCCCATACTAGTGTTACGTGTTGTACTTCTCTATATGGTTAAACTTTGTTTCTGTGCATCTATGTATATATTTTAGGTACATAAAAATAATAAGTAAACCTACTTAAGCCTACTCTTAAAAACAAAGCACTGGGTGCAAAAAGTAAAGCCTTCATTAGTGTCTAATTTTACAATAAATACCTGTTTTAAAGATGGATCAAACTTCACGATAAGTAGGTTTCTCGCTTTTTGCAGTAATTTTTGGAGGAATTGGACTTGCAGTTGCTTTTGTTAAGGAACACGTTTAGCAGCATGTAAATACCAGAAGCTTTGGCTCATTTCCTTTCCAGCACTATGGAGCATTCAGCACAGTGACTTGACAAATATGTTTATTGTTAAAACCTCGGCATCTAGCGATAAGGATATACCAGCTACATTGAGAGATGATGTACAGGAGAAAAGCGAATAGAGAACAGGCTCTTGGTCCTTCTAAGGGATCATAAATCACACAAAAGTAATTGAATAACGAGAGTAGTCCTGGTGACGATGCAGGTAGCAGAGATGGCAAGGTAGAAACTCAAAGGACAGGAATTCACACAACAAAAAGTGCAAGACAGGAGGCAAACAGGTTGTCTTCAAAACCCACTCATTCTCGAATGCTTTATTAGAAGCCCCGTTGACGTTAGTAATCTGTTGGCGATTTATGCTAATGGCTTTACAATGCACATTTGTTTTCTTTTTAATATTGTAGGTTTCCATTTAATTAAGCAGCTGAGAGGCATGAGTGTGGTGTTAGTGCTACTTCCTATGGTGCTGTTTGTTGCGCTTGCGGGGGCTCAGCGAGCTTGCCCCAAGAACTGCAGATGCGATGGCAAGATTGTGTACTGCGAATCTCACGCGTTCAGAGACATCCCTCAGAATATTTCTGGAGGGTCTCAAGGCTTATCGTTACGGTACAACAGCATTCAGAAGCTTAAATCAAATCAGTTTGCGGGCCTGAATCAGCTCATATGGCTTTATCTTGACCATAATTACATCAGCTCTGTGGATGAGGATGCGTTTCAGGGGATCCGCAGGCTGAAGGAATTAATTCTAAGCTCCAACAAAATTACCCATCTGCACAACAAAACGTTTCACCCGGTCCCCAACCTCCGCAATCTGGACCTCTCTTACAACAAGCTGCAGGTGCTGCAGTCGGAGCAGTTCAAGGGCCTTCGTAAACTCTTGATCTTGCATTTGCGGTCGAACTCGCTGAAAACCGTGCCGATCCGAGTTTTCCAAGACTGCCGAAACCTTGACTTTCTGGATTTGGGCTACAACCGCCTGCGGAGCTTATCCCGTAATGCTTTCGCTGGCCTTTTGAAGTTGACAGAGCTCCACTTGGAGCACAACCAGTTTTCTAAGATCAATTTTGCCCACTTTCCACGCCTCTTCAACCTTCGCTCGATTTATTTGCAGTGGAATAGGATCCGTACTATTAGCCAAGGGTTAACGTGGACTTGGAGTTCCTTGCACAACTTGGATTTATCAGGAAATGACATTACAGGGGTAGAGCCTGGGACTTTCCAGTGCCTCCCCAACCTGCAAAAGCTGAACCTGGATTCCAACAAACTCACCAACATCTCTCAGGAGACCATCAATACGTGGATCTCGCTCATCTCCATCACTCTGTCCGGAAATATGTGGGAATGTACTCGAAGCATTTGCCCTCTGTTTACTTGGCTTAAGAATTTCAAGGGAAATAAAGAAAGCACTATGATATGTGCGGGCCCTAAACATATCCAAGGCGAAAAGGTGAGCGATGCTGTGGAAACATACAATATCTGTGCTGAAATCCAGGTGGTGGTTACCGAAAGATCGTACCAGACACCCAAAACCCCGCAGAGACCCGTCTTCATTCCTAAGCCTACCGTTTCCAAACTTGAAAGCAATCAGCCGACGTCCGTTATGCCGAGCCCTTCTGCCGACCTCCCAACGCCTGGGGTGGAACCAGAGTACGAGCACGTTTCCTTCCACAAAATAATCGCCGGGAGCGTGGCCCTCTTTCTTTCCGTGGCCATGATCTTGTTGGTTATCTACGTGTCGTGGAAGCGGTATCCAGCCAGCATGAAACAGCTCCAGCAGCACTCGCTCATGAAGAGGCGCAGGAAAAAGGCCCGAGAGTCTGAAAGGCAAATGAACTCCCCTTTACAGGAGTATTACGTGGACTACAAGCCAACAAACTCTGAGACCATGGATGTATCGGTTAATGGATCTGGGCCCTGCACGTATACCATCTCTGGCTCCAGGGAATGTGAGGTATGAACCATGATCCTCCTAAAACCATTTCAGCTGCTGGGAAGGAGAGGTAAATGTTTGAAGCTCTTGAGGTATCTCTAAACACTAGAAAGATTCATGACATTGTTGTATTTTTTGGGGGTTTTTTTTTTTTTTTTTTGCTTGGGGGTTTGCTCAGTATAAAAGCTTATCTCATTAAATAACAATAGTCTGAGAAGGAATGGTGATTACTTGACATAATTCAACAAATAGATTAAGTTGAAGTAAACAACGTTGATAAAGGTACCTGGAGTATTATCCTCTTCCATTTTATTAGCAGTGGCTCCAAGAGAGTCCCATTTTTAATGTATTGGTGGGAATAGAGGAGTTGAAGAACGTTTTATGTTTTAAAAATAAATATGAAAACCTCTTCACTCCAGACCTCACATCAAATCTTGAGGGGTTTATGGCCTATTTAAAGGTAATACCAAAGATTTTCTGCATTTTCTGTGTGGTTCAGGAGGAAACCAGGGGACAACGGGACTGCGGCACAACCTTAGAGTTAGGCAGGCGCTTGTTTTCCTGGAGCAGCAGGAACATCCGAGCTGCTTTACCAGCTCTTCCGGACCTGAGCCCGGAAAGGCTTCGAGTCACACAGTACATTTGCAAATTCTGGGTTGGGACAGGGGGAGTCTGGGTTTTTTTTTTTTTTAATTTCATTTTAGTGATGGGTGAAGACTTGGCTTGAAAGACAACTCTAGTTAAGAGTTTCACGCGCTTAAGGCCGTGTTACGATTTTGACTCAGCAACATGGGAAATACAAATAGCAAAAAGCTCAAAGTGCTTCTTCTGTCTGTTGTTCAGCTTTGGCAAAAAAATACCATATTTATTTATATATTATAAATAATAAATATAATTTTATATATTATTATAAATACCATATTTATACCATATACCATGTCACTGCCTCTATTAATTTTTTTACTTGTGAGTGCCATTGCTAATTTATACCTGGTAAGGAGGATTTGTGCGATGCCGTTTCAGTACTTGTTACTTAATCCTGCACGTGCTGTGGTATTAGAGATCCATGGTTGATTGTGTTTCCTTGGTTGTGGAAATCCTACCTGAGGGTGTTTCATGTGCCTGTGGAAACGTATCCATAGCCGTTCCTGCAAGTTGGCTTTGACTGTGGTGGATTTTGACCCATGTCTTTGAGAGCCAGGTCGTGTGAAAGGCGTGTTGAAGATGAGCAGTGGTCAGCAGCTGCCGTTCTGGCACCCTCATTTTTTAAAAAGTGGCTTTTTTCACTTTCTGACCATAGGGCAGCTTTAAGATGTTTCCTACGTGGCACCTAGTTGGTTTTGGACCATGGGATAAGGGGAAGTAATATTTTTTTTTTTTTAAAAGTGTATGTTTTGGGGTTGCTTTCTCTGGACCGGTGACATCTTCAAAAAGGAAAACCACCTGTCATACCCATGGCCTTTCCACCACTCCCATGTGAATGAAGGTGTGGGGTTTTTTTCCCTGTGAGCAGCGCCAGTAGAAAGTAAGTGATGCTGACAAAGTTATTTTGTATTTTCACTGGCTGTCACAAGGAGCATTAATTTGACCTGAAAGGCTGTCTCCTCTTCATGCTCAAGTTTTAACACCTCTGAAGTTTCATTAGCTTGAATAAAACGCTGATTAATTTACACCAAGATGATTTGGAAGACGGCTGAATCTGCACGCCATAACTGAAACTCCATGTCATGAAACCATGATCCGTAACGGAATTTGGATCATGACTGGAGTGCGCAGAAGACAGGGAATGTGTGATGTTGTTTAGGAGACTGAAATTCGAATGATTTGGATCATGGCAGATGACTTGAAGAGCCCCACCAGGTCTAGTGCCAGAAGGTCAGTGTGGCGTACTTTCTCCAAGTTGGTGTTGATCGTTACACGCAGCATTAAACACAAGGGGCCCCCAGTTTGCCGGGTTTCCAGGTGCTGTCGCAGCACCGGAACAATTTTATTCCATTGCTCTGTTAAGGTTAAGTTAAGCTGGTGCCCAGCTTTGAGGAACTCCAGCTGTTTATGGGGTTGTCTGTGGGATTCGTGGTATAAATCGGTAAGACCATACCGGCCGTGACTCTGCCGTCCCGGGCTATGCCTGGTAGAAAGCGCCCTCTGTACTTGCACGGACTATTAGTGCAGAAGTCTTCAGGAGCCAGAAAGCAGCAGATCGTTGAAGGAACGTGTAGCAACCATAAGCCCCCACTGAAATACTATCTTCAGCTTGGATTTAACGTTCTTCGTCTCCATAGCTACAAGGCTCCACTTGTAAAAGGGTAGATATGCACTGTACCGTACTTAAAAATGGTAAGGAAAAAAATTCCTTGTAGCGTCTTCAGCGGTGGAAAGGGTTTATATTTGGGGAAGGGGCGGGGGGAATGGCATATCTCATTATTTACTAATTTACCTAGATGTACATACTTGTGGGAAAACTGGTATTTGGTACAAGTGAGGCAGAGCTCAGGCCCATCATCCCCTTGGTCTGACGTGCTCATTCCTTGTGCTCAGGTCCCGAAACAGGACCATTGAGAGGGACAAAGAGTTACCAAAATGAAGGCAGGCAGGCTTTCAGAACAACTCACTGCTTACACGGTGATTGAATTTATTATTATTTTCTTTAGTACTCTTTTCCAAATGATTGTCTGCTTGCACATGTCTACCCCCACCCCCACACACACCTGTAAGCACCTAAGGTATCCAAAAATTGAGTTCCTTTCGGGGAAGAAGCAACAGCTTGGTTCCATTTTAACCTGGGACAGATCCTCTCTTGCTGGGGGTCGGTGACAGTGACGTTCCCGAGTGTGGCCTAAGGTCGCGGGAACACGCCTGCTGCATTCAGAGTGATTATTTTGATTTTAGAAGTGTCCAGCTCATAAAGTGAAGTGTCTCCTCCATAAACCAGGTGTTTTCCGTGGCAGAACTGGCCTTGAAAACAAGGTGCTTATGTATTTATACAGGGGTTTTTTTTTTCCGCAGCAGCTATGCACGTGAGCAGGGGAGGTGGTGGGGGTGCCTGTTTGAAGTTGAGTGGGAATTTCTAGCGTGTGCCAAAGCGAGAGGCGTGCGGGAGCTGCCCCGCGCTGGGTCCGTGCGCTGCAGGCGGGGGGGTTGCAGGTACGGTTCGTGTAGCTGCTTTTTCGAGTCCGTGCTTTATGAATTATTTCTTCTATGGCAGAGAGCGCCCAAGTCAGGTTCGCCGTAAATGGGAGCAACTTTCTTGGCATCGGTGGGATTATAATCACTGACACCTGGCCTGTGGTATTCTGTTTAGTCTATTGGCAAGGGTTTCTGAAAAAAAACCTGGATGCTTAGGATTCTGGCTCTCACCATCCAGTTAGCAGGCTGCTGCTATCTCATTTTGCTATTTGCTGTGCTTTGTGCATGTGCACCTTCTTCCCTCCCTCTTTGATATTTATTTGTACATTTGCTGAAGATCTGGGAGCCAGAAAAAGCAATCTCCTAAACCAAGCTCCGATACTGTCTATTTCATACGCGTCACACGCACAATATCTGTACACAGCACACCGTGAAGGTGTATAGGGAAAAGGAGCACAAACGTTCCCTCCTTTCTGCTGGAAGGTTATTCGTCTCCTGTTTCTCAGGCTGGCAGTTACAAAACAAGCAACAACCCAGCAAACAAGGGAACAGCTTTTCCGTGTTAAGTGAGCAGAGTTGATGTGAAGCCCTTTGAGAGACGGTTGACACGGACCCTGCGAGGTTACTTTTTACACTTTGGCTTCTCCATGTCTCACCGTACCCCAGCGCTTGGCAAACGAGCCAACCTGTTCACGCACAAGCACAGCTCCGCTGTGATGCTCCTGTGTTTTCCACGGGAGTGAAAACCAGGGCATTTGTCACTTGTATTCATACATGCTAAATCAGTCACGCAAAATCACATTCCCTTTGAATTCTGCTTCCTCCCCTCTTGCCAGTGGGAAGAAATAGATTGGTAAAGTAATGCAGCATATGCAGGCTTGGTGGGCTGCTGTTGGCCTCCTCCTTTTGAGCCTAATTTAAAAGGAAGTGTTGACGTGCCGCTGTTGTTTATTATTTATTTATTAAACACCATTACTGTGTTGTTTTGAACAGAGATGCAAGAAGGAGAAAGCAAAATAGTCACCGCGGACCAGATATTTAGTCCGAGCTTCCAGTTCTGTGAGCACGTTTGTGGTTCTATAACCCAACTTTGGAAGGGCTGCCCAGGGAAAAAGCGTGAGCTTATGGGGTATTGTGACCTCAGGAGACAGAGCACTCAATGATTTGGCAGAATTTTGGGATTCCTCCCCATTATTTTATTTTTTTTTTTAAGAACAGTGACAGTATTTCCTTTGGTCATCAGCCTTGCGTTTTTATAAATCACAGGGACTTCATGGCAGAGATGTAAATTTGTCATAACTAGACAGGAATATGAGAAAACTATGGGAAGTGATGAGTGAGGAGTAGGGGAAGCAGTAGTTGTTAATTAGATAGCCTACTGTCACCATTTTAGGGCCAAAGCAGTGTGCTTGTCTTTCCAGTGACCATGTTTTGGAACACTGGAGGATGGGCGTTGTTAATTTAGCTTTCTCACGTCCTTCTGTGTCGCGGCTCCTCCTCCACCTCTCTTTCTCCACCTCTCTGTGATTAGAGATGGACTTGGAATTTTTGTTTGAGTTGTAAACTGAAGGGTGAATCAATCTATTGAAACTCTGTCATAAGCTCTATGTTTGTAGAGGGAGAGTAAGCAAAGGCTAAGCTGATCGCGCTTTTCCTCGGTGCGGTATATCTGGAATAAATATGTCAGAAGCGGCTCAGAGGTGAAATCTTTCGGGCACAGGGCCAGCGAGCCGTTTGAGGAGAAGGTAAATTTTGGAAATGTCTTCAGGATTAGGAGCAAAGGTAGAAATTTGTGTTTGTTACCGTGCAGAGGCATGCTTGTTATGGCAAGTATAATGTCAGTATACAGAAAGTTGTGCTATACAAATACGCGTGATGCAGCACAGGGGCAAATTTTCCTGGACTCAGCACTTGTAAAGTGTGAGACTTCCCAAAGATATTACCAAAATGACTGGCCGTATTTCCGGAAGAACTCAGCCAGCTGTGCATCAGCAGCAATTGAGACGCTGTAAATTTGCAAAGGGAGCTGCAGAAGGATGCGGAACACTTCGGAAAGTCTTACTCAGTCCTTTTTTCGGTGCCTGGGTGAGAGATTAGCTTGCCTAAAATTTGGTCTTGTGGTACAAGTGCGGCTGAGACCTTGGAAGTGCTTTCTCTAAGATAATGCAGATGGTCAGTGCCATTCCCAAATTTTCATTTCAGCTTGGGAACTTCCTTACCACATTTCAGGTGTGACGTTCGCTCCACGAGGTCTCATCCAGAGACCGACATTTAACTGACAGAACTCTGAAATCGCGCTGAGGGTTCATAGTCTTAAGCGTAACATCCAACGGGAGGGTAACTGATGGACCATCCTCCTCCCTGCCTCCTCCTCACCTCTTTTTCTACTTCCCTTAATTTTGCCAGTTTCTAGAAACTTCATGGTTTGAGTTATACACAGTGAGGACCACTCAAATGGAGAGGATGCTGCACTGTAAAAGCTTTCTTTTAGAAAAGAAAGAAGAAAAGAGAAGAAAATATTAGTATTCCTATTAAAATCATTGCTCGGGCCGTATGAAGGATTCCTGCATCCTGGAATTGTGACAGATGCAATTTGCCCTCTCCATCTCTCTTTTCCTTTCCCTCACCCCTTCTTCTGCTGTTGCTCAAACTCTGTGATGTGCTGCCAGTATTTTAAGGAGGAGAAAAAAAAACAAAATACCGGTTTTAGTCCATTATGTAGTTCATGCCAGGAGGGAGAACACTAACAGAAATAGCAAAGAAATCCGTCGAAGCTATTCATTTGTTGGTTTTTTTTCTTTTAAGCACACACCAAAAAAAAAAAAAAAAAACCAATAAACCACCCCAAAACAAGCCACCACAATCTAAAAGGGGCAAACAATCTCATTAGTGAGTATCCTGCTGCTGGAAATGTTTCTCAGACTCTTCCTCCAGAATAATAGAGTTGACCTGATTCCTGATGATAAGAACGTTACCTAAACCCCACGGGCTGTCGGAGCGCCGGGCTGTCGGAGCTGGTCTGGCTGCTGGAAACAGCCAGCGCTGTGTGTGTGCTGGTTTTCTCTGCTGTGATGCTCACGTACTCCTTGTGGCAGACTATCTGCCCCAGGTAGGAAAGACCTGCATGTTTCAAAGCCCTCGGGACCGCGGCAGTGCCGGTCTCGGCTGCGTTAGGTCCATGGAGATGCTGTGCCTGGTCTCCTCGGGGAATTGCAGCTTTCCTAGCGGGAGCTGCTGGCATCCGGGAGCGTGCAGCCCTCTATCCCGCAATCCGGGCTGTAAACATTTTGACTCGAAAAATTCCTGGGTGATTTGTGTTTGCAGCGCTACTGACATCCTGGTGTTTGGTCATTTCAAGGCAGGTATTTTAGGACTGAACACAGATGGGCTGCAGCAGTAAACATTTTTGACACTAATCAGCTTTTATCACATCTGCCTGTTGTGCAGCCAAATAAGCTCAGATTGCGTGTAGATCTCTCCGTCTACTCAAAAAGATGACTGGATCAATCCTGAGGGATTTCCAGAGAGTTGTCGTCTCTGTTCCTAGCTGCAAAATTCCAAATCTGTTAGAGGCCGGAGTGTGCGGCAAAGGGACGGCGTGAGAGGGTGTTACTTGACGGGAATATTGGCTTCTTGGCCTAATGATTTTGTTTTGTCTTTGCCTTTTTAAGTCACAAGGAAATAGAAAGCTCTTCCTGGTAGCTCTGTCCGTCGTGGCGAGGGCATGGGCTCTCGGAAGGGGAATTGTTCCAGCCGCAAAAATGAGGAAGGCAAGAAAGGCCAGGAAATGCTGCTGGTCTATAATCTGTCACCATTTGGGGCACGTTCTAGCTACAGTAAAATCTTAATATTTGTTTCTTAGTTCAAGTATAGATGTATTTTGGTGGTTCTTTAGACAGATGTAAATATAATTGGCCAGAAGATGAGCAGCTCGCAGATGCTCGCAAGCCAGAGAGTCTGTCCTAAAAGCTCAGTGGTTTCAAGGCTGCGTCTCTGTCCGCAGGCAACTTCCTACAGAAAATGATGGGACTTTGTGAGGATGCTTGATCTTTGCTCCTTGGTTTTCTGTCCTTTGTGTGACAAAAAGGCAAGGACTTTTTTGTATAGTACCTTTAATCTGAAGTTCTCAAAACTCATCTGATGAGCAACATTATCCTTATTTTTACTTCCTCTCTCCCGTAGATCCCAACCTAATACAACAGCTCTTTGCAGTGAGGGTTCCTTTTGTTTTTTCTGTTCTTTCACCGTTGCTGTATTATTGTTTCTTCTGAAATACATGACAATAAAAAGAAAAATAATATTTCTGGGGAAAACTAGTATGGTCAGTTTGTTTCTGACCAAAGGTGGACTGTTGATGTTATGTGCTTCTATAGCTCCGTGTTTTCTTCATGCGAAGACCTAAATGGGGAAGACGGACCTTAATCTTGATTTTAATACTGAATTTTGTAAGTTCTTTTGTCACAGAAAAGTGCTTAGTATTTTCTGTCTGAACGTTTCAACTGCACTGCAAAAGCGTTACATCAGGAGAAAAATTAGATGGTTGTTAAGTCACTTTGTATTGAATGTATTGTGGAATGTGGCATGTCCTTCATCGCAACAGGCAGAGCTTGGTAATTACGTAGTGTACAAAGATCTTTTGATCCATTCAGTATTGGGTGCGTGCGCAATGCTTCCGACCGCATACAGTTATAAATATACATTGTAGAAAAGCAATCTCGATCTCCAATTTTTGACAGACAGTGAAAGAAGCAGTTTCCATGCAGAAGGTTGGTGGTATTTTTTTTTTTCCCCTATGTAAACTCTGGTCAAGATTTTTTTTTTCTTGTATGGAAGAAGTAGGCTTCTCCTGTATGTTACTTGCATTTTAATCCAATTAAGAAGCAGGCAACAGAAAGTGATAAAAGGTAAGCTCAGTGTAATGGTGGTGATACTACGATGACTATTTGTGTTTGGGCAGCAGCTGACAACTCCCCAAGTGTAATCACTGTATGAAAATACTGAATTGTTTTGTGTCTGGGAGAACAGGACACGGCTGGTAACCTAAACAAGTAGGGCGCAGAGAGAGGAAACGGAGATGTAGGAAGAGTGATTGACTTGCAGGAGAGTTGACCAGCGAGTCCTGCAGTTCAGGTTTTAAGAAACCTTTGATGATATTCTCTTTATTGGATGACTCCGACTCGGTCTTGCTCAGAGAAGAGGCTGCCCCGTGTTCTGTGATTGCACCATGCGCAGGTTAGAAGTCACTCCTGGGCATGAGGCCAAGGAAAGACCCATTTGGCACCGAGAACAGGCTTCCAGCTCTCCCTGGGAAGGTCAGTCTCAACTCTTACTGCCTTGCACTCTCGTACGCCCCAACTCAATTTTTTTTCCAGACTTTTCCAATGCGTAGAGTGTCTTTGATGAATAGACTTGAGTTGTGTGTTTTTGCTCATGTTCAAACTCGGTTCTCATTAAAAATCATCTTCTCCTTCTGTGTGATGGCCTCTGAAACCCCAGATGATTCTTCACTGCTCTCATCTTTCACTAACACATCCATTTGGATTATCTTTGTGCTGTGATGGATGCATTAAAAGGAACCAACAAGGCCATCAAATTCTTGCCCTGGTTCAACTAGCATTTGTTAATGTTCTAAATCATCTTGGGCCTGAAATGTGCTACTTCTTAAATTTAGAACGATGTGATTGCCTGAAGCCTCTCCATGTGTTAATTAAATCATCATAATTGTGGTTTCTTGAGACTGACAGGTTATAAATAGTTTCCCCCCCCCCCTCCTGCAGTAATTTGGTATGAATGACAGGCAAAACAGCTATTGTTTAAACTGTACATCTGACACTGTCCTTCCTTTTCAGACTCTATTTCTCTGCTATTATTTGATTGTCCTGAAATAATCGACAGTGTCATTCTTAAAGGCTAGTTAATTACCGTGCACTTCTCACATTATGTGAACATGAGAGAAATGATTTTTCTGGGTCATGATTATCCATTTAATTTAAGCGAATGTGTGTTAAGGAGTATTGAAGGTCAGGGCAGATGTTCCGCGTCTGTACATATATGCGCACACATGGAGGTCAGAACACACAAAACAAGTCCTAAGACTAATACGTTTTAGTAATAATTTTATTTCCATCTATAATGTCATGTCTCATCCAAGATTTTGTGGGAATAAAACATCTCGGTGTTGTTGACATCGTTTTCCTCTGTTGCTCCCATGTGGGACACCCTTCACCTGGGAAGGTGCGTCCTTGCTGTGTTGGAGCTGGCAAAAGGCCGGACAACTTCAGAACGTCACACAGTGTTTGGAAGCAAACACTGACTGCAGTTCTTTGTGTTCTTAGCGCCCAGAAGGAAAAAATGCTACAAATACTGAAGTTGACCAAGAATTTGTACAAAGCTCTCTACTCAACTTTTGATCTTCCCTAACTTCAGAGCAGCTCTGTCCCATGTGTGCGCGAAGAAGGTAGAAACGATGTTAGTGAGAACGTCCTCAGGCTTGCATTATGCATAATCCCATCAGGCAATTATGCATTGCTCCCCTTTAATGTGGGTCTGCACGCTGTTTACAGCTCTAATTTGTGGAAGAACCTAAGGCTAGATGTTAGTCTGCTACTCTGGGTCCTCTTTACTCTTCCAATTGCACAAAGAACTTTCTTACTTGAACTCTTGAGTATAGAGTCGTGTCATGCTGACTGGCGGAATTCAGAGTTAAAAAAGATTCAAGAATATATAGGAGAGAGCTTCTATGCAGGAAGCTCCGCCTTTCTTTCCAAGACTGGAGGATGTCCTTCCTCCTTGTGAATTTGGAAAGCAAGGTGATCCACCAGTCCGCTGTGGCTGGAGGCCACAAGGTTTAGAAACGGTTCTGAACTCTGCTGTTAATTTATTGCCTGAGCTGGGGGGGAGCATTTCAGTGCAAACTGTCAGACTGTCAAAAGCAAAAAAGGGAAAGCAAGGTCACGCTGACTTTCATTAGAATTTGAGCATTGAAATCAATCCTTGAACCTTTTGACAATTTCTCCTGTCTTCTTGTGGTGTTTGCCCTCCCCGGCGCTTACCCGAGGGTCAGCTGGGCAGGGTTGCCTTGCGCTCTCTTCCTCCAGGGTGGCTCAGAGAACAGGGCTGGGGCTTTAGCTACTGCTTTAAAAAGAAAAAAGTATTGTCTGGAGCCTTAAGGGACTCCTGCCGAGTCTGTTTTGTTCCTGCCATAAAAGCCAGTCTGAAGTGCTCTGCTTTGTCTTGGGGTGGTATTAGCACATGCCTGTTTAGTTCTTTTAAACTGTCTATACTATATTCAGATGCAACAGAGACTTACTTCCAGCTACTCAGGTGCTCCCTTGTCCCAGTAGTTTTCTGCAGCGCGCAGAAATGGCCTGATTTTAATGTAAATTTCTGATACCATTTCTTTCCCCAACATTATCATTTTCTTTCCCGGTGCCTCTAAATCATATGTTAGGCTTCTGGTTTAAAAAGCCACATCAATGTCACATGCAAAGCGAAAGGGGGAAACGAAGGCAATTCCCGTGTTTTTTGCAGTTGGAACACAAATGGCACAAATCAAAAAGGGAAACAACCCACTGGTGATTCCAAATTATTAGACATTTTTATATGAAAACAGAATCTATGGGTATTTTTTTTTTTTGCTGCCTTTTCTTCGTTGAATATATTAAGAGTCCCAGTGTGCACAAAGCTTTGACAACCTGAGGAATTGGTTAACCTTCTTCTATTTATGATTAGCTCCCAAACATTTATTACATTAGCTTTTGAGAGCAAGGTCCAGACTTCTTTGTTTTTCTGTAATAGACAAGGGACTAGAATTAACATTGCTTCAATGAATTTTCCACCTTCCTAAGTCAAAGATAGGCAGAACATTGCATATTTCACTGCCTCTCCTGTCCAAGGAAGATTGGAGGGGGGATATTTTACCCTGATACGCATAAGAAATTTAAGTGGAGAAGAGGCAGTTAGCCATCTGCTTTGTCGTCTTTTATAGCTTTGTCGTCTTTTATAGTGAAGGCCACAAAACTTCCCAAAGTTACACTGTTTATAAAAACCAATAATTTATTTTGACTAAAAAGTGCCTCCAGAGAGTCGCTTGAGGACTTGGAGAGAAAACTCCACTTCTCTGATAATTTGTTCCAAAGGTTAATAACCTTCACAGTGAAAAATAACTTGTCCAGCTGTTAGAATCATTCGTTTCTCTACAGTGACATTAAGCTAATCTGAGAGGACGATGTGTCTGATATTTAATATGTGGCTGAGGATATCTGCCCGTGTTATCCGGCTCGGTGAAGAGTGGTTACAAACACACGGAAGATCATGTGGAGGCTTGAAATAGCCCCACTCCTCGCTTTCAATCAAAGTACGTTTTAACTGAATCATTATAGGAAAATATATATTTATCCAAACTGCTGAAGTAAGCAATTTTTGGAATATCTCTCCTCCTCCTGTTCCATTAACCTTGTTTTCAAAGAATCAGAGAATCACCCAGGTTGGAAGAGACCTTGAAGCTCCCCGAGTCCAACCGTTCCCCCAGCACTGCCCAGCCCAGCACTAACCCGTGTCCCTCAGCACCACGTCTGCCCCGCTGGGAAATCCCTCCGGGAATGGAGACTCCACCCCTGCCCTGGGCAGCCTCTGCCAAGGCTTGACAGCCCTTTCCAGGAAGACATTTCTCCTCGTATCCAATCTAAACCTCCCCTGGCACAACTGGAGGCCTTTTCCTCTCATCCCACCGCTTGTTCCTTGGGAGAAGAGACCGACCCCCGGGCTACACCCTCCTCTCTGGGAGCTGTAGGGAGCGAGAAGGTCTCCCCTGAGCCTCCTCTTCTCCAGCCTCAACAACGCCAGGTCCCTCAGCAGCTCCTCACAGGACTTGTGCTCCAGACCCCTCTCCAGCTCCGCTGCCCTTCTCTGGACACGCTCCAGCCCCTCCGTGTCTTTCATGGTGTGAGGGGCCCAAAACTGCACACGGGCTTCCAGGTGGCACTTTCCCCAGTGCCGAGGACAGGGGGACCATCGCTGCCCCACTCCTGCTGGCCACACTATTCCTGGTACAGGCCAGGATGCTGGTGGCCTCTTGGCCAGCTGGCCACTCTGCTGGCTCATCTTCAGCTGGTGTTGACCAACACCCCCAGGTCCTTTCCCACCGGGCAGCTCTCCAGCCGCTCTGCCCCAAGCCTGTAGTGCTGCTCCAGCATGTGATCTCTGATGTGGTCCTGCCCTGCTCCGTGTTGGAGTGCTCCACAGGTCTGTCACGCAGGGACTCACTGTTCCGCATCCCCAGACCTAGAGGAGACAGACAGAGACCTCTTACGAGACAGATTGATGTCTGTGACAAACTCCACGTTTATTTCAATGGAACAGTGGTAGCAATCTCAAGGTAATGGCATTAAAAGTGCAAGTAGTTCATCATACTGCGGAACATCATTTAAGGCACATGGCTAGAGCAGTGTAATAGAAGTTTGCAGTAACTTGGAAGTCACAGCAAAATTCACTGTAAACTAAGCTCAGTATTCAATGTTTGAAGATTGGTGTGAATTGTGAAAGTTGTGTTTCCTTTATTATTCAGTGTAAGTTAATAAGTTTTTATACGTATGTTATAGGCCCTTCCAGTCTCTGAAGGGGCTCCAGGAAAGCTGGAGAGGGACTCGGGATCAGGGAGTGGAGCCATGGGATGAGGGGGAACAGTTTTACACTGGAAGAGGGGAGATTTAGATGAGATATTGGGAAGGATTTGTTGACTGTGAGGATGGTGAGCCCCTGGCTGGGGTTGCCCAGAGAAGCTGTGGCTGCCCCATCACTGGAGATGTTCAAGGCCAGGATGGACGGGGCTTGGAGCAACCTGGTCTGGTGGGAGGTGTCCCTGNGCCTGTAGTGCTGCTCCAGCATGTGATCTCTGATGTGGTCCTGCCCTGCTCCGTGTTGGAGTGCTCCACAGGTCTGTCACGCAGGGACTCACTGTTCCGCATCCCCAGACCTAGAGGAGACAGACAGAGACCTCTTACGAGACAGATTGATGTCTGTGACAAACTCCACGTTTATTTCAATGGAACAGTGGTAGCAATCTCAAGGTAATGGCATTAAAAGTGCAAGTAGTTCATCATACTGCGGAACATCATTTAAGGCACATGGCTAGAGCAGTGTAATAGAAGTTTGCAGTAACTTGGAAGTCACAGCAAAATTCACTGTAAACTAAGCTCAGTATTCAATGTTTGAAGATTGGTGTGAATTGTGAAAGTTGTGTTTCCTTTATTATTCAGTGTAAGTTAATAAGTTTTTATACGTATGTTATAGGCCCTTCCAGTCTCTGAAGGGGCTCCAGGAAAGCTGGAGAGGGACTCGGGATCAGGGAGTGGAGCCATGGGATGAGGGGGAACAGTTTTACACTGGAAGAGGGGAGATTTAGATGAGATATTGGGAAGGATTTGTTGACTGTGAGGATGGTGAGCCCCTGGCTGGGGTTGCCCAGAGAAGCTGTGGCTGCCCCATCACTGGAGATGTTCAAGGCCAGGATGGACGGGGCTTGGAGCAACCTGGTCTGGTGGGAGGTGTCCCTGCCCAGGGACAGGCAGGGGGCTGGAATGTGATGAGCTTTAGGGTCCCTTCCAGCTCTCTAAATGTTCTGTGATCCTGTGATACCTGCTGTCCAACTCTAAAGAACCTTTTTGGCTTGCTTGCCTTAAAACAGCCTGAATAGAAGGCTTTTTCACCCCCCGCTCCCCGAATGTGGTGGGTTGTTGGCTTCAACTACATGGAATTTTGTTGTTTTACTTTTAATAAACTGCTACAATGGGGATATGATTGGTAACGATTTCTTCAGTTAACTATGTACCCATAAGCGATGAAGCTCTTGGAAGGATAGCTATTATTCTCGAGTAAGTATATTCAAGAGCTTCTGTAAATACAGGATTTTGGTATCCCAAGGAAAACATGAAGGCATCTGTAAATGATCCCAAGTCTGTCTTGTTCTGCAGAATTAACAAATGTTCCGGTTATAGGTAATAAGTTAAAAACCATTGATGAGTCCAGGAATTGTACCAGTTTTATTTCTCCCATTAATTTGACGTGACAAACTGCTGAAGATGGATTCAAAGTTGATGTCAGAAGAGTGTGGTGATTTACAAAACACTTACTGGAGCTCGCTCAGCTCTCAGTTACTTCAGCCGTCAAGAATAACTGAAATGCCATGCAGGATTCAAGCTCCATTTAAAACCATCCTGGGATACTTCCAAGCTGCTTCTGTGCCCAGATCTTTCTCCCTGTCTCGATTCATCCCGCTCTTCTCTCCGTAACGCACACATCTTCAGTGCAGCTCTCTGCATTGCCTGAATTACACCTTAACATTGTGGGATACTTCGCAGCAGTATATTTCTGTCTTGATTTGAAAAGTCAGACTTAGCACCCAGCTTATTTGGGTGTCTTTTAACGTGGCTTACTGTTTACAGCTGCTAAAAACTTCATAAGACTTACTGTTACTTTTTTATTAACGAACCATTCCTCTACGTTGGAAGAGCTACGGATACGGAATTTGCATGAGGTATCAGCTATTTACATATATATCATAGAATCACAGAATCACTTGGGTTGGAAGAAACCTTCAAGATCATCAAGTCCAACCATAAACCTATGCCAAACCCACCCCTAACCCATGTCCCTCAGCACCACGTCTGCCCGGCTTTTAAGTACCTCCAGGGACGGCGATTCCACCACCTCCCTGGGCAGCCTGTGCCAATGCTTGAGAACCCTTTCGGTAAAGAAGTTTTTTCTAAAAACTTGGGATTGTATGCATCTGAGTGCATATATTGTACTGAGTGGCTTAAATTGTAGGTACTTTTTTCTTTTTTTGTGTGTGTGCAACTCTCATGGTGTTTCTGACACCGTTGATCATAATGTCTTATTCCAAAAAATGGCAGTTTGAGGGGAAAGTGCCAGGGGGACCATCAGTGGCCCAGTCCTGCTGGCCACACTGTTCCTGGTACAGGCCAGGATGCTGGTGGTCTCTTGGCTACCTGGGCACTCTGCTGGCTCATCTTCATCCAACCATCAACCAACACCCCCAGGTCCTTTTCCACCGGGCAGCTCTCCAGCAGCTCTGCCCCAAACCTGGAGTGTCCATGGGGTTGGTGTGACCCAGGGGCAGGACCTAGCACTTGGCCTTGTTGAAACTCACAGTGTTGGCCTTGACCCATGGATCCAGCCTGTCCAGGTCCCTCTGTAGGGCCGTGCTGCCCTCCAGCAGGTCAGCACGCCAGGAGAACGAACGCTGTGGGACACGGTGTCAAAGGCTTTGCTACAGTCTACGTAGGCAACGTCTGCAGCCTTTCCCTCGTCCACTAAGTGGGTCATCTTGTCCTGTTAGTCTTCTTTTTCTTTATACAACAGGCAAGACCCTGAATTTGCACATACTGGGTTTTGTTCAGCCTTTGCCGCTGGACTGCTGATTAGTTTTGGACATACAAATTCAGGTCTCTTCTGCTTCTCTTTCTCCATCTCTAAAATTATATGAGCAAGACCTCTGTTCTCTTTGTAGGTGCTTGCAGATCTGTATAAAAGTTGAGAATGGCATTTGAAGTTTTATTTTCTTAAGTTTTTATCATGAGTTTAATTGCGGGTCATAACCTGGACAGTAGAGCTTGGAGGAAATTATCGCAGGGCAACAAAAAGAAGGGTTTTGTGAACATTTTTTTGCAGAAATATCTTGGGGTTTTGATATCCTCATTAAAACTTGAACCTGCAAAATTGAAGGTATTTCTTTTCAGGGAAAAAAACCCAACCAGGCAACTTATATACCTAAGCCAAGATTTTATTTTCTTTTTTTTTTTTTAAGTACTTATTTCTAAAGTTTTGTCATGAATGGACGTTTCCTATGGATGCTTTAATTTCTGAATAGCAAATGCTTTTTCCCAGTTTAGAAAAATATCAGTGACAATTTTAGTCAGGGCTGCTGAAGGCAGGAGTTAAATACGCTGACTTCTTTCAACCTCTTTTCATTTCAGCTGTAGTTAGAATTCCTGTTCATGGTCAAGGTCCTACTTTGTGAGGTATCTTATAGACACTGAGCATTACTATAAAATAAATCCTTACCTGAAAAGGCTTACAATCTATCTTTTAGTTTTAGATATAACAGCGTGTTAGACCATCACTAGGCAAAAAATATCAGGACCTGAAAGGAAAAAATATTATTCCCTTTGAAAATGTGTCAGGTGAAAAAATGGGAATGATTTCTCTTCATTCCTAGCGAGTGTTAACTCCTTTCTTCAGCCAGGGGTTGCACAGAACATTTTTAATCTTGCCTGCTATTTCAAAGAAAAAATATAAACGCTTGTGGATGATTTAACTATTTCACATTTGCTGTCTTAAGTAATGATTAAATATTAATCAAAGCTAGTAGCATACAAGTGAATTCAGCTCGAAGGAAATAGAGGCTTTTCTCTCATTCATTCCCCTGTAGATGTGTGTATAAAACAGCAATATCTTCAGTTATCATTTGGCATTGCACTAGTTCCTATTCATTTAATGGCATTACTTTCACCGGTAGCAGCAAGGTTGTTATTTGAGGTGTTATTTTTGTGGGCAGGTTCTTGACCCTCTGCAGCCCTTCTGGGAGCCCTGCTGCCTCGGCCGCAGCTCCCACAGCACACCAGTGCTCCGGAAGGGAAGGAGAATGGTTGGAATCATAGAATCATCGAATGGTTGAGGTTGGAAGGGACCTTGCAGATCATCAAGTCCCAACCCCCCTGCCATAGGCAGGGACAGCTCTCACTAGACCAGGTTGCCCAAGGCCACATCCAGCTTGGCCATAAATGCCTCCACCTGGCCTTAAACACCTCCAAAAAAGCCGGCTCGGTCAAATCGTGCTCTTTGCGATGTCAAAGCACATTTCTCAAGCAGGGAGACCTCTTCTGGTGCTTCTTTCTGGTTAGTAAAGGCACAGACCAGGGTCTGACGGCATCGCGGGTGGATCTCAACACCAGGGTTAGAGCCAGCTGTTGGCGGTGGGGGACGTTTTGTGGTGTGCGGACGTGCGTCTTAACAGACTGCGGCAGAAGAGCGAGCTGATGTGTGCCTGAAACACGGCACTTTTCCAAATATCTTCAGAGCAGGAATGTAATAAAGGCAACGCTTTAAGACAAAGGGGTTTGTCAATGTGACAAATCCAGCGTTGAGGTTTATTGCATTGCACAAAAAGTATCTTCCGAAGAATGACAGTGTCCTGGTGACTTCACAGATATTGCTCTGGCCTTCAAGTATTGATCCAGCAATCGGCTGGTCGGGTGATGGGCACATCAGAAGTTCCTTCAGAGAAACGGAACAAGAGGAGAAAGACAGGGTGGTGTTCACGGAAATTTCCACAAGTCCATAGGAAGCAGGGAGAAGAGTGCCACTGGGTTACAGGCACAGCTATATCACCTCATAATTTGGGAAATGATACTGCCCAGGAACTCTGGCAGGGTTGGGATACGTCACAAATGATTACTTATGAGAAAGCAGCGTAAGCAAAGGAAGTAAAGAGGTAAAATCTGCACTTGGAGAAGGTGACCGTACTGACCACTGGGTCACGCCGGCCACAGGGTGTCTGTGTCAGAGTATTAAAAATGGGAAGAGCCGCACAAAAACGACCTGAAAACACAGGGAAGATTGCAAGGAGAGGGCTGGACAGCCTTCTAGCAGCATTCGCAGATTTGAGTAGTGTTGTGGGCCAGTTAGGAAATATAGTCTTGGCTCTGGCCAAGTGGAGATATTTATTTTTTGCCTTTGTTTGCTTAGTTCTACCTACAAAATTTTCGGTAGCAAGGTTCTGTAGGAGCTTCTTAATAGTTCTACTGGACTATAGTAGTAAAGGAATATACATTTCTTCAACTATTTCATATACATTTCCAAGTCCCTCGTTGTTGATAGTGCAAGGCTTTTGTCACCTGTGAAAATGAAGGATGTCTAATGGTCTGTCTGTGTATATGTTGGAGCTTTTTCCTTTGAGCTTCTAGGCAAACATTTTCCAAACCTGGCTGTTCTGTGGGAAGGCCGTGCGTGTCACCCTGTCCACGCGGAGAGCGTTCCAGTTTGCGTACAGGCATTTGTGGGACCATTAATGCAGATGCAGCAAGTATCTGGGCCAGCTTTATGCATCCAGAACATACAGTGTTGCTTTTCAAAATTATTTTCAGCCTGTTCCCAGCTTTTATTTCCAAAAGTAAAGCTCTTGTGCTTGTGGAATCTTATGATAGGAAATAATCTTGGTGATATTTTTAAAAAGCTTTTAATGTCGTGTGTATGAATGGTTTCATCGCTGTTGTGAAGAGTTGAGGAACAGAGAGAATAAGTGACACAAGTCCGGTTTTAAAGTGTGCTGCATTTAAGAACTGAAATCCGTGGGTTTCCTGCCCGGTTCTCCAGCCTGTGAACTATGTTTGTAGTAATAAGAATTTCTTCATAATAGCAGTAATGTTTAAGTGCTGTTGTGTGCTTGTTATCAAGGATGTGAAGTTATATTAGCACATGAATATGTTCTTTCAATGACATACTTAAAATTACGCTGCTAAATTCCTGTTCAGCTACATCAAGGCCTCAATGGGAAAACCAAACCAAACCAAAACTTTTCTTTTTTTAAGCATATAATGTTATTTTGCATCTCCTCTGGGTGGGCAGGTCAGACAGGGTATGGCTTAGCCAGGTTTCAGACTTAACATAGCAATTAATTAGTTGCTATGTGTTCATTTTGTAAGAGGTTTAAAAAGTACTAGTTAATCATTCATGAATTTTAAAACAGGATAAGCGCATAAATAAGAGGTCACATGTGATTTCTGATAGTTTCTTCCAGCGTGTATTAATTATTTATTAATTCTTGATAAGCAATTTACAAACACATGCTAAGTCTGAAACCTACTCAAATGAGCTGTAGCCATAAAGCAAATAAAAACCTCAGAAAACTAATGTCTGCTTCACGGAAACTGCAGTTCACTGATTCAGGGAAATGAGGTTGAAACATTCAGTGAATAAAACACGATTTGTAATTGTTTGTATTTGATGCTGAGATTTGAGGTAGAGACACATGACCCGTCAGTTAGCCAGTTCCTAGGCTGGAGGAGCACAGGGACATCGGTAACTTCTGAAAACGTTTGCCGTGTGTTTCGTATTCTGCTTTGCAGCCACCCGTGGTGGAGACCCAGTGTACGGCATCAGGCGGAGCGGGACGGAGTTGTGTGGAAAATGCAAGTCTTGTAAGGAGACTTGATTTCATAGAATCATAGAATCACTTGGGTTGGAAGAGACCTTCAAGATCATCCAGTCCAACCATAAACCTATGCCAAACCCACCCCTAACCCATGTCCCTCAGCACCACGTCTGCCCAGCTTTTAAATACCTCCAGGGACAGCGATTCCACCACCTCCCTGGGCAGCCTGTGCCAATGCTTGAGAACCCTTTTGGTAAAGAAGTTTTTCCTCATATCCCACCTAAACCTCCCCTGGCACAACTTGAGGCCGTTTCCTCTTGTCCTGTCGCTTGTTCCTTGGGAGAAAGATTGACCCCCCCTGGCTATAACCTCCTTTCAGGGAGCTGTAGAGAGTGANGTCCAGATCCCTCTGCAGAGCCTTCCTACCCTCAGGCAGGTCAACATTCCCGCCTAATTTGGTGTCATCTGCAAACTGACTGAGGGTGCACTCAATCTCCCTACAGTTAGGAAAGCTCTGGAAGCGTTAGAACTTGTAGCCACAAAACCAGTGTACCTGTGAGGCCATCGGTCCTCTCCAAAATAGAAGAAACCCATTGTGGTGTTTTCTGAAGGGACAGAAATGATTCAGGTGAAGTGATTGCCCAAAATGCCACACTTGTGAGTTGCTGCACTTATGGAAGGGCAAAGTGCGTGGTGTTATATGTGTTGTACGTATGGATATGGTACTTACAGAGAACATGTACTATTCTTTGAGTTCCAGAGTCTTTACAGACCTTTCGAAAATGGGAAAAGAGAAGAAAAATCAACTTTTGTCTCTGCTTATGGTTACCAAATCAATATTTATATATTGTGAGCTCTTTGAAAGCCGGTGTTTATGACTAGTTTTCCCTGTGCATCAGGCTATGGCTTTGTTTCAAAGCACTGCAATATTCTTTTTCTTTCAGGTAGGCACTTAAATATTTTTTTCCTCTCTCCTTGTGTTGATTGCTAATTATGTGGATGCAGGGTTTGCTTTGTTTCCTTTTAAAGGCGTTTGCTTGGGAGTATTTCATCATCATCTTTGAATCAGAGAACAGCAGGAATATCAAACAGAGCTGTTAGGAGCTTTGCTTGCCACCTGTCTCCCTTCTAATGAGTCAGACCTGATATTTTTATTTTTTTTTATTTCAACTTCATTGATGTCATGTTTTATCACCTGCAGCATTTCTTTCCTCCCTTCCCTCTCTTATTTTATTTGGCATGTCTCTTTACCTACCTCTGAGCCTCAGCTGATTTCTTCAAGGAAGGTCTTGAACTTGCCAGATTTCTTTACAGTAAGGTTCCTTGGAAAAAGCTCCAGCTGTACAGTTACATCTTTCTAAAAGGCAGTTTGAAGTGATATTTCCCTCCTCATGTTTTACAAGACACTCTTAAATTTTCTAGCCAAAAAAATCACTTTATCCATGAAAAGTTTGATGACGATTTTCCTCCCATTTTTGCTTGTCGTAGCAATAATTTATATTTATTGCAGCGTGGCATCGTAAAGACTCCACTGAGTTTGACCCACCTCTTCCAGATGCTGTATGTACTTCTAGACTGTCCCTGCGGTCTAAACAGCCTGTAAAAATACTTACAAAGTGTAATCACCTTACCCCTCCATTCTGTAAGTGCCGGTCCGTACAGGCAAGCTCAGACGATGGAGCTGAGGAGCAGAGTGCTCTGGGCACCCCCAGTGCTGGGTGAGGAGGACGGTGACCTCCTCCCTCCCTCCCTCCATCCTCCATGAAACTTCCCGCTCGGCTTAGACCCCACAGACAGAGCATCCTTTTGGCAAGAGGTGGTTTTATCCCCCCAGTTTATCCCAACTGAAGACCCGCCATGTAGTATTTTTCTCCCAGCCAGACAGGTCCCTTCTCTGCAGAGTTTCTCTCTGGTTTGGCTTCTTAGGCTGAAAGATTTCTGCATCTTCCTACAACTTTTCCCTCTTGTGCTGTTAACCAGACCTTTGGCCTATAAATTTGATTTTCATAATCTCCTTTCTCATATGCAGGATCCTGTTGGAGCCAAACTACTGTGTAATGTCTTTAACCATGTAGATAGACAACAGGATCAGGACTTAACCGGGTTTAAACTGTTTCCTCTTTAAGCCGTCCAGAATGCCCAGTATCTCTAGTCTGATTCCCATTTTAGAACTCGCATTATACAAAATTTACCAGAAAATAACTTCGTTCTCTGGAATATAATGTCTTGCAGGACATTTACGGAGCCACACTGGGGAATATCGCTGTGTTCCTTCAGAAGCGTTTGAGAAATTTGGATTTAGCACACCATTCCTGTTCGTTACCCTATATCGTTATTTCTGCCTTTGTCCTGAGGGATCCATTTAGTGGCCAGTGGAGATAACGTCTGGGAGTGTTTGGAGCATGCAGCCCTGTAGGCGTCTGGGGTAGGTGTGAAATGCCAACGCCTCTTTCCAGTATTTTTGGGGGGTTCCATTAACCCCAGGGGTGAGTGAAAGCTTCAGACCACCCCGACTCCCGTTAATTAACACGTACGAACGTGCCTGGGCTTCGCTGGCCGTTGCCGTCAGTGCACCAGAGCATCCTCTTAATGAGCGCACCACCAGCCAATTAGGAGATGATCTGCGTACTCCCACGATCTGAGGAATGAGCTCTTCCCCTTCATTTGAACTGCTTTAGAGCAGGCTCATCACAAAATGATAGTTTAAGTATATGTGCAAGAGCAGAAATGGGACGCAAGAAGTATTTATGGAAGCGAAGCCTAGAAATAAAAATTGGGGTGTGCCATTCCTCCGTTCCAAAATTACAGAAGGACCTTGAAACCTCTTTATGATGCTGGTAGAGGGAGTACTAGTGTGTGCTGACCCGTTTTGGCCAGGCAGTTTGTGTGGTGCTGAGCGTTGTGTGACCAACTCATGAAACAGTTGTCGCAGAAGAACAGCTTAACGGGAACAAAGCACCAGGCGGAGAGGAATGGGAACAGTTTTAATTGTTGCTGACCTCTTGCAGTGGGTTGAGTCATCGCTGCTTTCTAGTAAAAACCGTAGGATCTGAGAGAACGCGGAGCCTGATGGAAAGCACTTGGCCCCTGTCGTAACTGGAGTGTGTCGGGGTGATCCACTCCCCGCGTAGGAAGGGCGTTCAGGCACAGCTCTGTGTGTGATGCCTGGGATTCGGTGCGGCTCCATAAAACTCTTTATCACCAGGACTGTTTAACCCACCTGGAGCATCTTTCCCATGCCGGCACGCTGGCTCCGTTGGGGGCACGGCAGGGCAGCGCGCCAGGCTGGGGGAACAGGCAGGGAAGGTTTGGTGCCAAGTCCGTCTCTGAATGGGATCTCCAAGCCAGGAGGAACTTCCAGTAGGCAGGTTCTGTCAGATCCTCCCTCCAGTTCACCAGTTTAAGCCCAGCTATATGAACTACAGATGAAAAGGGTTGATGCACTCTGCAGTGTTCTGGCCTACGTGGAAAGCACTTGCTAATTCTCTCTTAAAGGCTAAATGAAAACATTTTTCTGTGTTTGTGTGGCACCTGGAATGCTGGGTTCCTCATCCCAGCGAGGCTGTAGTGAGGTGGGTGCTGGTCTCTTCTCTCAAGTAGCCAGCGATAGGACAAGAAGTCTGAGTACTATGTTCAGTTTTGGGCACCACAGTATGGGAGAGACATTGAGGGGCTGGAGCGTGTCCAGAGAAGGGCAACGGAGCTGGTGAGGGGTCTGGAGAACAAGTCTCCTGAGGAGCGGCTGAGGGAGTTGGGATTGTTGAGGCTGGAGAAGAGAAGGTTGAGGGGAGACTTTCTCCCTCTCTACAGCTCCCTGAAAGGAGGTTGTAGCAAGGTGGGGTCAATCTCTTCTCCCAAGGAACAAGTGATGGGACAAGAGGAAACGGCCTCAAGTTGTGCCAGGGGAGGTTTAGGCGGGATATTAGGAAAAAATTCTTTACGGAAAGGGATCTCAAGCATTGGCACAGGCTGCCCAGGGAGGTGGTGGAATCGCCGTCCCTGGAGGTATTTAAAAGCCGGGCAGACGTGGTGCTGAGGGACATGGGTTAGGGGTGGGTTTGGCAGTGTAGGTTTATGGTTGGACTCAATGAGCTTGAGGGTCTCTTCCAACCCAAGTGATTCTATGATTCTAAGAAGAAACAGGTTCAAGTTGCACCAGGGGAGGTTTGGGCTGGATATCATGAAAAATTTAGTCACTGAAAGAGTTCTTAAACATTGGAAGAGGCTGCCCAGGGAGCAGCTTGAGCCACCATCCCTGGATGTATTTGAAAGTCATGTAGATGTGGTGCTTAGAGACATGGTTCAGTGGAGGAGCTGGTAGAGTGGGGTCAATGGTTGGACTAGATGATCTTAAAGGTCTTTTCCAACCTAAACCTTTCTATGATCCATGGGATCACGGCGACAAGCAGCAGTAAGACTTGCAGAAATAGTCCAGTGCAGAAGCAGCGCTTTAGCAGCTTTGACAGACACACCAGGAATTAGAGACGCAATTATTCCTCCCACCTCAGGTTTGAAACGCTGTGTGGAGGGGATGGCCCAGCTGTTGGACCTGTCTGGTGGCTGCGGAGAGGGCTCTCGTCTCTGGAGCTGACAATCTGGAACACTAAATTCCCCCACACAAAGCATCCATCTGCCGCAGTAATGGACATCCCAACCGTGGATGTGGTTTATTTCAATCTCTACTAAATTACATGCAAATGAATTAGAAAATAATACAGCCTGTCCCGAGCTGTTGGTAGTTGTCGCAACGTAGACAAAGAGATGATGGCTGTTTGCTCTGAAATACCCCTGATGTCATCAAGAAAGTTGAGAGAAATCTCTGTTCCACAGCCCATCTGTACTCCCCTCATTGAGTCTTGCCTCTTCTTTCGAACCTAAAAGAAAAAAATACTAAAATTCTAGCTTTTGGGGGTGTTTTTGTACTTAAAGGGGAAAACTGTAGAATGGGGAAGCAGCATTGTTCTTTGGAGAGCACTGCCTTGGGAGCTGAGGGGTCTGGGCCAGTTCTTGCACCCTGGTTCGTGTCTAAACAGACACTTTTCTGCCCTGTGACTCACCCTGCCCTTTCGCCGTTTGTCGCTCTGGAGCGTGAACTTCTTTGGGATGGGGCTGTGCGGGACTTCCTGCTCCTCGGTCCGTGAGCCTGGGTCTCCACTGGGGCCTCGGAAGGCTACTGCCATCAAAAATAATAATAAATTTGCCCTTTTCACGTTAGTCTTTACCTTTTGCTGCCATTCAGAAAAGCAGGCAGCACGTAACCATATGAAAATGTCGTTTGCAAACATTTACCTCGCTGCGGTTTCGTGGGATGCTTTCCAGAGTGGCGTAGCCGAGGAATGGGAATCATTTAGCGCTCCGTACGCTGGGACTGCCTGAGCAGGATTAGAAGAAGGCACGAGGGAAACCAAACTAACAAGCTCTTGAACAAGGGGGCAATCAAAGTTGTTTAAAGGAAAATTAAGGAGAAAAAAGAGACACTTAAAAAGACTTCCTTATCAACATTCCCTTCTTTTTTCTGTTCTTCCATGGCTTCTATGGGTCTGAGCTGTTTTTTTCTTTTTTAATTGCACGATGAGCTTTGGCCTTCCTTCTTTTAACTAATGGCCAATGCATTTTAATTGAACAAATCTCATTTTACTTAATGCTTAATAAAAAGATTTAAAGGCAGTCTATAAATAAGACCGGGTGTTTATGTGGATTTTAAATAATTAACATGAAGGTTCCCTCGGGTGTTTTGGGAGCTACAGCGCATACCTAGTAAGAAGCTGAATCTGGTTTTCGCACTGCTTTGAGATTTGCTTCAGGCATTGGAACTTCCAGGGCTCAGGTCTGAAGTTTGTGTAGTAGGTTGTTCCTGCTCCTTGGACGTGCCGTGTGAGCATGAGAGAGCAAAAACGAGTCTGCCGGTTGTTGTCCGAGTTCCCTGCGGGCTTTGTTTCACTTTGCATACAGACTAAATAAATGTATTTCTCCCTTTTATGTGCTGAGTCAGCTGCGTTTGGCAGAGGGTTGAACTGAAGTTGAACTTCAGAGGTTGAACTCTCGTGAGACCCCACCTGGAGTCCTGCATCCAGCTCTGGAGGCCCCAACATAAGAAGGACATGNAGTGAGGTGCCTTTTGTGCCAGGGAAAGGGGAGTGTACAATTACTGATCTCACCCAGGTGTGCTCGTGCATTGGCCTTCGCAGGAGTTTTGTCCTTTGAGAATATTAAGAGTCAGAGCTTAGGGCCACACCTTTAAGGGCCACACGGTTAAGATGGCCAGCATATCCTCACACCCACCACTGCCCAGGACGGAGGCCATGATCTCCACCCGGTGGGAGGCTTCGCATGGGAGGTTTAGCTTTTCCGGCAGGTACCACGTGTCTGTCCGACTTGCGCTGGGCTGCGTTCGCGGCATGCAGCATCACGGCGGTGCCTGCCAAGTCAACCCCGCTGCCTTGTTATGCTTGTCCTACTACTGGTTCCATCATTGCTGCGGTAAGTAGCACAAGAGGAATTAAGCAAAAGGTATTTTTTGTCTATGTATAAAATTCATTCTGTTTATTCCTCTTCTTATTATTTTTGCAAAATGCTAAACTCAATTGCAGATAGAATGAGCCATCTGGTTCCTGTCGCAGCTACTGTATATTACATACGTATGTGGAAATTGCTTATTGATTTAGCCAAGTGTGAACAACTGCTACTAGGAAACCACAAAAGTATTCGTAATACTAAGAGATACTATCGGAAGTGACATGCTGCACTTGATTCTTGGCTAGGGGGCATCAACTTTTAACCAAGGATTTTAAAAAAAATCAGTTACTTCTATATGGAAGACTGGGCTATTAAAGCTTTAATGAAAAATTTCTTGGAGAAAGAATGGCAATCCACTTAGAGACAATCGCGTGTGTGTTTTATTGACCTTACGGTACTTTATGTGCTAGAATTAGGTCCGGCTCCTGCAAAGTCTTTAAGTTCTTTACGTCAGCTGAATCATCAAGAGAGTATCAGTGTTGACTGCGTACTGTTTTATATCATCTTCATACATATATTTAACTGATTATTTGCATGAGCTGGATGTTACCGCTAACGAATTTGACAGATGAAACCACTGCAGGGAAGTGACATGGGGCAACCTCAAAATTGATGTATTCCCACAATGATGGGAGCATCTCAGTTTTCAAATGAGCTGCTCCTGTAGGACCGAAAGTCAAAGAATTACAATACTTTGGGGGAGGAAATCCTATTTGGAATAGAGACTGGGTTGGAAGGGACTGATTTGTTGTGAGGCCTTTTCAGTCAGAGAATGAAAAATAGGTGCAGAGTGTGTAAAAACGGCCAGCGAACAGAAACCCTCTGGTTTTGCTGCATGGAGTTCCTGAGAAATTCACAGCTGTGGCTGCGGCTTCCCGAAGGAATCTTTTCTGTGGAGTTCTGGGCTTGCCACTTGTTTCTGCATTTATGCTATGACCGTGCTCGTCTCACCGGTGTTTAGGTGCGCCGTATTGTCCCAACGTTCATATTTCAGAAACTGTCGTCTCATCTTGAATTAATGATCCTGTCCGTTGCCGCTGTAACTGAGAGGGAAGTAATCCTCACTTATGAACAATAGTGGCAGTTTGTCATGGTTTCCAAAGGGTATCTATTTAGACTTCCTTGAGTGTGAATTGTTATTAGTGGAATTGCTTATATATCAATATATTTTTCATAGAATCACAGAATCACTTGGGTTGGAAGAGACCTTCAAGATCATCCAGTCCAACCATAAACCTACACTGCCAAAACCGCCCCTAACCCATGTCCCTCAGCACCACGTCTGCCCGGCTTTTCAATACCTCCAGGGACGGCGATTCCACCACCTCCCTGGGCAGCCTGTTCCAATGCCTGAGAACCCTTTCCGTAAGGAAGTTTTTCCTCATATCCCACCTAAACCTCCCCTGGCACAACTTGAGGCCGTTTCCTCTTGTCCTGTCGCTTGTTCCTTGGGAGAAGAGATTGACCCCCCCTGGCTATAACCTCCTTTCAGAGAGTTGTAGAGAGTGAGAAGGTCTCCCCTCAACCTTCTCTTCTCCAGCCTCAACAACCCCAACTCCCTCAGCCGCTCCTCAGGAGACTTGTTCTCCAGACCCCTCCCCAGCTCCGTTGCCCTTTTCTGGACACGCTCCAGCACCTCAATGTCTCTCCGATACTGCGGTGCCCAAAACTACATTTGTACATTTTTCTACATTTTAACAAAGTTTGCAAATAAAGATGCCAAAGATCAGAAGCATCATGTGCTGGGATGCCATGAGGCAGGGGATGGCATGTAATTTCCGCAAGGAGGAATTGCTTAGCACAGCACTAACCGTATTATCATGCAGCCTTCGCTGCCTTTCTTAGAAGAGCAGATATTGCCTCTCTCTTTTTCTTACGCTTCATCTTGTTTTGCATTGTCTGCTTTTTTCCTTCAGAATTACCTTCAGCCTCATCACCGTTCATGTCTGAGGGACATTTTCCTGCTTGTATTTGAAGATGTGTGCTTCTGGCTTAAGTGCCCAGAGATATTTTCAGAAGGCCGATATCAGAAACCTACTTACAGATGCTCTGGATTTGTCATATTTAATTTAGGAAGCAGGCAACTGTGGCTCACAGTGGGTATCATCTGATCTGACTCCTTGCAGAATGGAATCTGTACGTTTGGGGGGGATTCTGTAGTGATTTTGCTCCTAAAATAAGAAGTAATTAAACAGCTAATTAACTTGGTGTTATATTTTCTGATAGGGATTACTGATCTTAGCCTTGCATGTAGAGAGGAAGAAAGAGCAAGTCTTCAGGGAAATAGTTTAGGACTTTTGGGGTCTGCTCAGTTCAGGTCTCTGCTCTCCCATCTCCAAGCACACCGTTATGTGCTCCCTGGTCTGGTGGTGGCTCCGGCTTTCTCCGAAAGGCAGGGCTTTTCCCAAGGGGTGCCGGGGAGTGCAGGGCCGTGTGCTCCACAGTTCCATGATGCGACTTGAAGGAGGAGATAATAGATTTTAATGCCAATAAGGCCAAGTGTGTGTGAGTGTATAGGTTGGTATGCAGAGACTGTGCTGGGCTGCGCTCTGTCTACCTGATTTTTACGAAGTGCAATTGTTCACAATCAAGGAGCAATTTTGGCTCCAAAGTTAATACTGGTGGCCTGTGACCTACTGTCTAAAAGGAACAGGGGTGTTTGAGCTCGGAGCTGTTGATCCAGGCTCTTGGCATACCCCGATACCTGCGCGGATCTGACGCTTGATGCGCGTCTTGCTTTGCTTTGCGGCGTAGTGCCTAACCATCCTTGGGAAAGCCCTGCTCCCAGGGCGCAGTGTGGCAGGCTGAAGGCGGTCACTGCGGTGGCCATTTGTTTTGTGACTTTTCCCCCCGGCTGGGAACATGCCCTGGGCTGAGGTTGGCGTTTCCAACGCAGCTCTCCCAGGGACATCCATGGGTACTGCTGCTTTGCAGCTTCCCAAGCTGGCGCCAGGTGGTCTGTCTGCAGAAGGGAAGGGCAGCGTGATTATCGTCCCATGACTCTCCAACTGGATCAGCTAGAGGTGCTGAGAGGCAGGGCTGGTAGTTAGCCTGGCAACGTTTCCATTTTAACGTGGTTTTGTTCCTTCCTGGAGCGGAGCTGAGGTTTGCGCTGGCTGGTTAAGCTTCTTCAGGGGTCTTGAAGAAGTTGCTACGCTGCAGGGTGTCCTTAATTGTCCAAATGGTGAGCTTGTTATAAGAGTAGAATGTGCACAGAGGATGTTCATGTACCCGGGAACCTAATGAAAGTAACGGGGACCAAATGGCATCCTGCCTGCAGTACCAAACAGTAATCGAGAGTAACCCCAGGAAAAAAGCAACAACTTGTTTCTATGGTGAGGAATGGCTGGAGAGCAGCCCTGAGGAGAAGGACCTGGGTGTGCTGATGGACGAGAAGCTCAACATGAGCCAGCAATGTGGGATCGCAGCCCACAAGGCCAACCGCATCCTGGGCTGCGTCAAGAGAAGTGTGGCCAGCAGGTCCAGGGAGGTGGTTCTGCCCCTCTCCTCCACTCTGGTGAGACCCCACCTGGAGTCCTGCATCCAGCTCTGGAGTCCCCAACATAAGAAGGACACGGACCTGCTGGAGTGTGTCCAGAGGAGACCCACCAGGATGGTCCGAGGGCTGGAGCACCTCTCCTATGAGGAGAGGCTGAAGGAGTTGGGGCTGTTCAGGCTGGAGAAGAGAAGGCTCCGGGGAGATCTTCTTGCAGCCTTCCAGTACCTAAAGGGGCTACAGGAGAGCAGGGGAAGGACTTTTTCCTAGGGCATGTAGTGATAGGAGGAGGGGGAATGGCTTTAAACTGGAAGAGGGCAGGTTTGGCTTAAACATGAGGAAGAAATTTTTTCCTTTGAGGGTGGTGAGGCACTGGAAGAGGTTGCCCAGAGAGGTTGTTGAGGCCCCGTCCCTGGAGGTGTTGAAGGCCAGGCTGGAGGTGGCCTTGGGCAAGCTGGTGTAGTGGGAGGTGTCCCTGCCTATGGCAGGGGGGTTGGAACTCGATGATCTACAAGGTCCCTTCCAACCTAAACCATTCTATGATTCTGTGATGTCTGGTCTGACCAAGCCCAGGGGTGGGGAAGGAAGGAAGTTAGGTGTGGAAGAGCCTATTGAGTTGCGGATGCAAGAGTTTGCTCATAGTGATGTCCTGGAGAGAATGTGATGTCACTTGAATCGTTAAAATGATGTTTTGTGCTCACCAATATGTTTGAGCTCAGCGAAGGTGCTGCGCCACCGAGTGAAGCGTGTAGTGGCTGTGACGCTGTTGAAGCCGCGTCAATGGCTGTAACACATCAATGAAAAATCTAGGGGGGAGATGAATGCATTTGCTGAAAACCCATGCAAGCGCAATTTTCTAAGTTCTTAATTTGGCTTTGAAAATGTGCCAAGTCATCTCTTTCTTCGAGCCAGAGCTCCTTAGCCATTACGCGTTGTTTGCATAGCTGACACGGAGCCGCTCCGTGCTGAGGGTGCCAACGCGCCCTTAGTGTCCCTTGGCCCAAACTTGCCTGTGTTTGCATATTGGTGCCTAAACTGGGACTCGCCGAGGCAGACGTGAAATAGCACAGTCCACCACTCTATTACGGTAGTTTCACATACAATTAAAAAAAACCCAACATATAAGATTGTGGAGTTAGACTCCCAGAAGAATCCAGATACAGGAGATTAATAGCAATGACTCATCTAGACATAAAATATTTGATTTTCATCTTCACACTGCACTTGATTTAGGAGGCATTCATTTTAGCATCTGTCAAGAGTAATGTATGTACACAAATAGACTGTCAGGAACTGAATGTGATTGCGAGTTGTGTAATGAATCTCCTTTCTGACTTCATTAAACGGAGGCCAAAACCCTTTATGAAACCGCGCTAGGTAGTTTAACGAACAAAGAAAGTGTAACTACTGCCTTTATGCAACATTTCCTGCCCCCGTGAATAGTTTCTCCCGTGTACCAAAGGCCCCTGGGAGATCCAGACTCCTCACTCCCAGAGTTTTGGTGTGGGATGCTCCCGGAGACGTTCCAGAGGCCAGAGCCGAAGTGCTCGGCTTTTGCAGATGAAAACGGACATGCGTTTTCTGTGGATCTTGCATAAAGCGGATACGCAGTCTATTCTCTTCCATGGATCATTTACCTAGGGCCCAGAACTATTAAAAAATGCAAATGTGGAAAGTTCTGCAAGAAAGCTGGGTGATTTTTGATGAAAAATAATCCTCCTTTCTTTTAGCACAAAAATGCAGGCGGGTTTGCTTGCATTAGTGTCCTTTGGACTGAGTCTGACAGCTATAAATACCAATATTCTGCCTTCCAAGTGATCGCGGGCTACGTTGACATTGAAGGTTTCCACTAGCTCACTCCTCGTCTCTGGAACTGGGGGGGAAATAAAAGCAATGCACTACCTGGCACAGCCCTTCGGAGCGTATTAACCTGCGATGTTTATGGATAAGTTACATTTGTCTTGTGTGTAGCAGAGATTTTATTAAATTAAAAGCTTTTCTTAATGGTGATGCTGCACTTCCTCCGAGTTCCTTCTTTCTCAGTCCCAGAAGCAGATATTTAAGCTTTTAATATTAAATAGGTTTTTGATGGTTTTGCGTGGTTTGGTGGTTTTTTTTTTTCCTTCTCCTTTCTGCAGTAATTGAGCGGTAAGTTGATCAGGCTTGGGCAAGTACAGGTATATTTAGTGGCTTTTGACTTTTCTAATCTAAGTGCCATCAATATAATGCCCGTATGGCTTCATTACTTGAGCAACTTGGTTCTCAGAGCATCTGCTGGAATACTCAGAGGCCTGTGGAAGCTTCTGGTATTCTGTCAAACCAAGAGTCCATCTGCTCTTACCTGAGAAGCTGTAGCTGGTGCGATCTGGTGTGTGTCAAGATGAAGTCACACCTCTCTTTCAAAGGAGAATCCTTTAAAATGGCAATAAATCATCTCCCTTTTAATCTGCTCAGCAACGAGGGAGCTGTTAATACTCCTTCCGCGTACCTAATT
Source organism: Pluvianellus socialis (assembly GCA_013400795.1). Classification (NCBI taxonomy): domain Eukaryota; kingdom Metazoa; phylum Chordata; class Aves; order Charadriiformes; family Charadriidae; genus Pluvianellus; species Pluvianellus socialis. The sequence continues at coordinate 39,883 of VZTS01002051.1, forward strand.
TGTGCTGTGAGTTTTACTTGGTGACAAAGGATCAGCAGATACCATGTTCAGCTGATCACAGCTCTTTGAAAGAGTGTAGGTGATATTGCTCAGCGTTATGGTAAAAATAATTTAAAACTGAATGCTCCGCTTAGTTAATAATAATGCTTAAGCACGTTACATCTTCAAGAAGCTGTACAAACATTAACTAATTAGTACCCCAACTAATACATAATACACCATCATGGTATGTAATTATGTATTACTGTTAGAGCTGGAGGAATTATTCGAGGTGAATAAATTATCCAGCAAATTTTGCTTTTTTCCCCCCTTACTTTTGTGAATTTTCTTGCAAAGTATCCCCAGGTGGTTGTGGTTGATCTCACCTTTGCCGTAATGATGTTGAAAATATCCTTTATATTCTGTGTAATCAATTCCTTTAGCCATTTGGTGCTGGTTTGTGACTATTATTTATGATGTAGCAGCACCTCCAGGCCCAGTTGAGTGCAACAGCTCATAGTGCACGGCGCTGTACGTTCATACTCGTTGACCGGAATGTGAAGTGCAGTGAAGAGGAGGAACGAAATGATGAGGAGGGAAACGGCTCCGGAGGGAAGGAATAAGCCATTGGCCCACCATCATGGAGCGTGGCGAGTAAATCCATCCTGTGTGATTCTCTTGGAATAAAATGCAGGTTTCTTGAAATCCATTCGCTTAGACAATGTCTTTTCTCTTAATTAGGTCATAACAATTTATCGCAATGTCAGTTGCTGCTGAAGTCCCCAAAATCTCAGTTTTCTTATCTCAAAAATAGGTCAATGTTTACTGCCCTGACGTGGGGGTGTTCCGAGGCTGAAGGCACATGGCTGTGGGAACAGAGGGAGCTATTCAGACGGGGCCGCTTGTGTTTCCCGGGCCCTGAGTCGCTCTTCTGTGCGGAGATGGTTTGTCGCTGCTTTTACAAGCTGTTTGCAAATAGCCGACGTGGCAACGTGCCTGGACGTCCCAAAGCAGTTCTGCCTACCCGTTTCTGAAGTGCTCCCTCGAGAAGCCTTACGGTGATACTCACACGCACGTATATGCACGCCCCAGGAGTAAAGTAGAATAGAAGCTGTCAGGACTTCTTTTCCAAATGTCCCTGCATTCATATTTGCTGTTTAACTGTTGTTGCTCTAGCAGTGGTTTTTTCGGAGCATGAGTGAGATTTGAAGCGTTTGATCTTGAAAAAGAGGTGACTAAGATGAAGCGCGATTAAAATATTCTCAGTAATGACTGATTTGGAGAGTAGTTATTTGGAGCTTCTCTGCTGTCTCATTACTCAAAAATTAGAAGATAGTGAAACTGAAAGATTCGAAACTAAAGAAAAAATCAGAAAAAAACACCCTTTTTTTCACTGAGAGAACGAAACCTGTAGAAGTCATTGTGATGAGACGTCCACAGATTAAGAAATCCTTTCTTTAAAGAGGACTGAGCAAGAAGAACTGAAAGTGTTATTGGTAATGTTTTAAAAATATGCACAGATACAAAATTCCATTCTTCACGCCTAAGCCAGTCTCAGATCATGAGGAAAAAGTTGACTTCTTTGGTAAATTATCTTTCATTTTCTTGCTGTAAAGTTTCTTGTGGCCTCAGCTGATCTCTCTACATTTGTATGACGGAGCTGTGAAAGGCCCCGGCTCTTAAATACCATGGTAGTTCTTTCGTGTCAAGCAAGGTTGTCCCTTTATGGAAAATGCCGCTATATTGTGTATTTTTTCTGGCACCTCCTCCCCTGTCTGCCGTAGTCACACTTTTGGTTAACAGTTGCTCTGATTTTGGTCTGCTGTTCAGAGCCCTACACAAAAAATTACCACTTGAATTTTCCGTGTTGACTGCAGATGGAACAGAGGGGAATGGATCCGCAAGGAAGTCTCTCATTTCTTGCTCTTGTCATTTTTTTTCTAGTCTAATTTTGAAGAAGAGGAGGTGAAAATACAAATATGGTCCAAATGCAGTACGTTAGTCTGTGAAAGCTCCAGGGATTATTATGGTGGGCACAGCATCGTTAGGGTAACCACAGCAACTAGGTGGTTTTTGCGTTCTTTGCAGTCAGTAGCAGAAAATGCCACTTTCTTGTCAGCCGCAGTGAATTTATAAATATCTGCCTGGAATGTACTTCCCCAAATTGTTCCTCATAGTTGTGACACCGCCTGATTTTAATGGCGTTCCATTAAAAGAAGTTTAAAGAGATTTTATTGAGAAAAATGAAAGGAAAGGGTGTACATGCCTCGGAAAGAAATGTGTCTGATCTGATTGTGGAATTCATGTTCACTCCGTACAGGTGTAGTTAGCTGTCTGATCTTCAAAGAATTTCAAAGAAAAAGGCATTAATTAATCCTCAAAGTAGCTCTCAGGCATGAATCTTGTCAAGAAGTAAACTGCTCTGTTAAGTGACGACGGGTCAGAAGTCTCTGTGCCCGAGTAGTTTCCTTTCCCCAGTTACAGGAATGACATCTGGAATTGCAGCATAGAATCATAGAAACGCTTGGGTTGGAAGAGACCTCCAAGATCATCGTTAGAATCCAGAGCATCTTTTGGCCGTCGCCAATTTTTCGGAGGTTTGTGGGTGGAAAACTTGCTCCGAAGAGTAGGATTTGCCTACAGTGGGTGAGCGCTCGGGTACAGGCATCGACTCCTGTGCTTCTGCGGAGCAGGAGTTGATATTCCAGAAGCCCCGGTTGAAAATACCTCGTTGCGAGGGGGGTGGGCTCTGTGGAGGGACATTCCCCGAATCCCTGGGTGGCAACGGGAGTTGTGGTGTCCCGGCTCTGCCCCAGGCGGCAGCGGGGCGGGCGAAGGCAGAGGCTGGCTGCGGCTCCTCCTGCATTGCACTCCCAGTTGTTTTGGCACGGTGTGTCTGAAAAAGATGTTCATAAATGCCTGTTTCCCTGACAACCGAAGACTAACAGATGATTGGTCAACTGATAAATATTTTTAGGATTAAGCACAATTTATAGCCTGTTGCCAAATTTCCCCGGGAATAGGATATTCGAGAAGATCCGAGACCTGTTCCTAGCTTTTGCGTAGACTCTCTAGACTTGTCTAAATCTAAATTTGTTCTGTGTTGGTTTTGTACTCTTTACTGGTTCTTGAAGCTCTCAAATCCGAGTGCTTTCTAATTAGTAACACGAAAAAACCTATACGTATTCTTGTGTACACATGTATGCATAGGCACGCTTTGTTTCTCCCACTTACAGAAGTAGTCCCAAAATGATCCTGGGAATATTGCAAAGGGCTTACCCTGACAAAGTTAAATTGAAGAAATGGATGCTTTTTAATTTCCCTGGCTATGACAGCAATCAAGCTAGCAATAACAAAATCCAGACTAACTTCTCTCTCCTTATGTCCTTTCCCTGCCTTGTCTTGATTATTTAGCTTGTAAGTTACTTGGAAACAGAAGAATTCCTGCCCTGTGAGTGGCACAAAGGGGAGTCCTAATCTTATTCAGTGGTTTAAATGTGCCGTAATGAGAATGGTGTTGGAATAATCTTTGCCCGTTGTGCTTTCTTCTTTTGCTTTTTTAGTTGTTGGTTTGTTTACGTGGCTCTGATCAACTGAAGGGCAGGAAAAATAAGGGATGAATTTGCAGCGCTGTCTCGGTGTCTGAGTTCTGTTGGTTTCTATGGGCTGATGAGAGCCAAATAAACGAGGGTTATTTGCCCCGAGCTGCGGCAGTTCTGGGGTATAGCGCAGAATTAAACTGCAGTCTTTGAAGTCAAGGCTTGTTCCCAAGTGGGTGGGCCAGCCTTCTTTTAAGGCACCCGTGCAATAAAGAATGAAAAAAGAGAAAAATACAGTAGAAGGTCAAGGGATAGGCAGCTGAAAGCAGGAAGATCAGTAATTTTATATTCCTTTTAACAGGTGCAATGCTTTTTCTAGCAGAAAGCTTTGGCACACGGAAAGCCTGTGTTTTTCCGAAGAGCACAGTGCTATCGAGCTTATTGTTGCACTTCCTATATTGGGTCAAGCTGCTTTAACACCTGGCTCAAAATTCAGCGTGGTTGAGAGAATACAATCACCTTATTTTCTTGCATGAGTCAACAAATAGATTTCATTAAGTGGGTTGAAGAAATGCTCAAGAAATTCCTCCTGCGTGAGGCGGAGGAAGACATCCATCTTCTGTGCTTTGAAAAGCATATTTAATCAAGTCTCTCTTCTTTTGGCTTTTTAACTTTCATTTGATGTGTTTTGGTTTTTTTAACTATCGTAAAGACCTTAGTTGATCAAAAGTTCATAAAAGCGGTCGTGTTGGCCAAGTAGAAATGTAGCTGAACAGCAGCACTGAAAGGTCATATTAATTAAGGGATGGAACTCAGCAAAGCTATCTTAAATCTTTTCGAGCTAATAGAGTCATTGTCGTAAGAAATTAAAGCGCGGCTCGGTTTTTTGGCACCAAGCTATCATTTGTGGAAGGTTCAGTGTTAACAGGGAGTTGGGAAAATAAGATTCCTTTCCTTGCTTTGTTATCTTGTTGCAGATGATGATTTGGGGATTCCTAAGGACAGGTTTGCAAATTTTGTGTCGAGCACGTACAAAGAAAAAGAGAACTGTGTTCTGTATACCGGCTGCCAAGCACTTGGAATTCAAGTGTCAAGACTGCAGATTTAATTGACTTTCACAACCTAATTTTGTAACAGTTTAAAATGATTCGGTCTCTCTTTTAATTGAATATTTTATTTTTACATTGGAAAATAAGTCCAGCTAGGGAGAAATCCATACTGGGTCTTGTCTCACTCCTTCCCAATCAGTCTATAACTTGCTACCCCTTAATAATCTTGCAGGGTTTTCTTCTTCCCCTACGTTCTTTTACACCGTGGAACTGATGCAAGAGTTAGAGAGGGATGCTTCAGGTCCCCAGGATTGGCTTGTATAGCAGCTTTTGTCACCAGGTCACTGAGAGCAGGTGGTGGAAGTTGGAAGCTGACCAAAGAGAACCAAAGAAGGCCAAGGTAGCGGTGAACGTTGCATGGGCTGCTCTATGTCACGACCAGGCGTCCCAAATCTCACCAGCTTGTGCCCTCAGAGAAAGCTCATTCGCTTCAACAACAAAAAGGCGAACACAAGCATTGGAGTTGTGTCTTTTCAGTTTTCTTATTAGGCTCATAAATATGTAAAGTAGATGACACCTTTGGGCTTAAGGAGTCTTTATAAGGAAGTCTTAATTGGAGCAGTATGCACATTGTCAGGGCACTATGACAAGATCTTCAGAAGAGTTTATGTGACTTTGGAGCACAAGTTCTTTTACTATAATCATCAAGAATTTTTAGCACTTTTTAATTTTGTTTATCTGCAGTTTACAGGTAGATAAGACAGCCAAGAGTTAATAATAAAGCAAGACTCACATGCAGACTCACACGTAGCACATCGCAGCCTGGCTGCCCTGCCTTTGGGTCAGGGGCTGAATCAGGGTCTCGGTTCCAGATGAGAGGTCAGTTCCTGCAAATGCTGCTGCCATCCCATAAACGGCATTTTTCAAGCTGTTTTGTTCCCTTCCCCTCACAAGGAGGCTCGGGTAATGAAATGCAAGTGCATAAAAACATACAGTGACAAGTCGGAAAGAAAAAGCAAGTCTAAGAAGGCGGTGTGAGAAAAATCTGCCTTGGAAGAGCAGCACATGTTGCAGCCCGGTACGGGAGCCCTAATCCGCCCTGCGGCACCGCAATGAGAAATTTGGAGGGTTATTAAGCTCTGAAGCCTCACAGTGCATGAGCACAAAGTTATTTAGCCCAGGTCTTTGTATAGTTGGGGATGCATTTAAAATTAAGCAGAATGTTCAATGGTCCTCATGTTTCCGCCAGTATCTGCGCTGCCGTCTCATCCCGACACCGGTGGCTGGCGATGGCAACCGTGCTGCGGGAGAACATGGAGCAGCTAAAGGCAGAAAGAAGTGTGCGTATTTGGCATTACAGAATAGAGAATCCATTTTATAAAGTGTAAGAGCAAGGACCGGTGAAGAAAGTTCAGATGAAAGACTTGTATTTTTATTTTTTTCCTATAAGGGAAATGAAAGTTTTGAGGTTCTGAACCTGCGTCAAGAGAAGTGTGGCCAGCAGGTCCAGGGAGGTGATTCTGCCCCTCTACTCCACTCTGGTGAGACCCCACCTGGAGTCCTGCATCCAGCTCTGGAGGCCCCAACATAAGAAGGACACGGACCTGCTGGAGCGTGTCCAGAGGAGAGCCAAGAGGATGGTCCGAGGGCTGGAGCACGTCTCCTATGAGGAGAGGCTGAAGGAGTTGGGGCTGTTCAGCCTGGAGAAGAGAAGGCTCCGGGGAGATCTTCTTGCAGCCTTCCAGTACCTAAAGGGGCTACAGGAGAGCAGGGGAAGGACTTTTTCCTAGGGCATGTAGTGATAGGAGGAGGGGGAATGGCTTTAAACTGGAAGAGGGCAGGTTTGGCTTAAACATGAGGAAGGAATTTTTTCCTTTGAGGGTGGTAAAGCACTGGAAGAGGTTGCCCAGAGAGGTTGTTGAGGCCCCATCCCTGGAGGTGTTGAAGGCCAGGCTGGATGTGGCCTTGGGCAAGCTGGTCTAGTGGGAGGTGTCCCTGCCTATGGCAGGGGGGCTGGAACTCGATGATCTGCAAGGTCTCTGCCAACCTAGACCATTCTAGGATTCTATGATTCTATGAATCAAATGTTTCATTTCAAAATGAGCCACCAGGTTCTGGAGAGCTGCTGCCTGGCAAGTGTGCAGTTTGTCAGAGTCTACTGGGACGTCTGGGGTTTGGGGTAAAGTCCAGCTGCAGAGTGGGACCGCCAGAAGAAGTGGAGTTAGAGGGTTTCCTAACTGCAAGCTCTAGAAGGATCTGACTTGAACTGAAATGCTTCTGGCATTTTTCAATAGATTTTAGCTGAATTTCTCATTCTAGCAAATGTTTTCTTTCTTTGGTTTGGATCAATAATCAATGCAAAAAAGAAATTTGAATGCTGTACACAGCAAAAATTCTATTTTTCAATCAGCCGTAATTACAATAGATTTTCATTTTAGCTGGTGCTTAAGGGGATAGAGCTGGAAGTTTTACTGATATAAGTCGAACACTGTGATGGGGAGAGACAGGAAGCAAAGCAGGAGTTTCATTCTATTTAAAACTGGAGAGGATTAACACTGTTATATCTAGAAAGATTGATTTCTCCTGAATTTCATAACCAAAAACCTACAGTTTATATTAAGTCTTTCCTTTCTGTGACTATTGTTTAAGATATATGTTCAAAATAAGTACTCATTTGCGTTACTAAAAACCAACAGTAATTTGCATAGCTGGGATAGTTTCATCGAGCTGGATTTACCTTAATAGAGCCGTGGCCGTTCACCCTGACCATGAACTTGACCTGGAGGCTTTATGGGGTGCTGGCTGGTGCTGTGCTCTCCCTTGTGGCTGCTCTCTGCTTCTCTGCGGGCTCGACTAACAGCATTTCCCCTTGTGAAGACAGCTTATAGTCCTGCCTCTTATGCAGCACATCACTGTGGCGTTGTTCGGCGTTGATATTGTGAGATCAGAACTGATCGCCGTGTTCCCAGTTTAAACTGGAGGTGTTGAGTTTGACCTCTAAAGCCTGGAATGGCTTGGAATCTGCCTGCGAGATCACCTCCCTCCCCAGTTGTGATCAACAGAGGAACCTGAGCTTGAACCCTCCTGATGGAGACAGGAGGGAGCTGCTGGCAAAAGCACGTTTTCTTAGGGACACAACTATTGTTAGAATCCGTTCTGTTTTCATCCAAGGCAGGCAGAGTTTATTAAGAATTGGAATACGGCGTGAGATCTATTTGTTTTGCTCGTGCAGAAAGAGGGGCAGAAGCGAGGCTAAATGCTTGTCTTGCTCAAATTGGTTTTGATGGTCTTAATTCTGAATAATTATTTCCTGGATACAATGGAAAAGATAATTTCCTTCTAGCTACTCCGGCTGCCCCTGCTTGAGCCGGGGGGGTTGGTCCAGGTGATCTCAAGACAGCCCGTCCAGCCCCGACGGTTTTGTGATTCGGTGATGTCATCTCCGTCCTA
>VZTS01002054.1:0-117398 GCA_013400795.1 Pluvianellus socialis
GGGGGGAGAAGGGAAGGAAGGGGGGGCCTCTCCTGAAAATCTGAAATCTGTGCCAATCTATCTTTGTTCTGTCCCGTCGCCGCATATAGGGTGATACTCCGGGGCATGAAGAAATAAACCTACATCTTGAGCTTAAGCAGAGTATTTTAGGCGTATAATTCATGTATGCCAATTATTTGAGGTAGATGAAAATATTTTTTCAATTATAAATTAAACTTAAAGGGAAGAAGAACATCTGGAAAGGTCTTTTGTGTACTTGCAAATATGGAATTTTGAAAAAGTATGAAGTCTTTGGGGATGTCAAACTGTTTTAAATTCCTGATAAATCACATTTCCAATTACATTTTTTTCCTCCGGTACGCACAGCATTGGAATCTGAGGAAAGCTCAAAACTTCCGTAGAAGTAATCAAATGTCACAGCTGGCTCTAAAACGGTGCAGCAAGCTATTCAGGTTTTCTGCCTGGGATCATTTCAGTTAGTTTACATCATTACTAAATATCTAACACTTCTGAATCGACACTTGGCACGAGGAGTGCGGTGACACACCGAATGTGCTACCTCGGGCATATACATCACCCCAGGCTGGATTTTTCAAGAAGCCACCAGTGCCCTGATCCCAGTGGTCACCGCCCCGGGCAGGTTTCCAGGAGAGCTCCACGCTTTGCCATGGGAGCTTGGACAAACATTTTCTCTAACAGGCTCAGCTTTTCTATTTAATTTTTCACAGGATGAAGTTCAAAGAGGAAGCGGTGAGAAAAATGCATTAGTAGCACTTGTAACTGCAATGGAATAAATACCACCCATGTCTTGCTTTATGTATGGAAGACTACTGAAAAGACAGGTAAAATGCTATAAAAAGGTCTTCACTTGCCGCTATCTGAAAATGAATACCAGCTCCCCGGGTTCACTGAGCCTCGCTGGCCGTTCCCACCGTCCCGCAGAGCTCCGCAGGAGGCACGGGCGGCTGCTCTGCCAAGACGGAACGCCGCCGTCTCCGTCACCACATCTCCACGTTTGGTACGTAAACGTGGCAGAACAACAGCGGGTCCAAAGGGCAGCCAGAGCCCCTCCAGCTCCGCTGCTCTGCGTGGGCTCTGCGATCCCGCGGACTCGCCGCTGGTCCCAGCCCCGAGGGAACGCAGCCCGACGCTGCAGGGGCTGCGTGAGGCAGCTAAGATGGCAGCAGTCGCTACAATAAAAAAGGATTTCTGATGTTGGAGGGAGGATTTGGAATTGCAGACTCTGGAGACGAGTACTGGGAAGCACAATTTCCCCCTCTGAAAACAGACGGCCCTGACTGGCAATGCGGAGCGCCTTGGTGAAGAGGGCAAGGGTTGCTGTTCGGACACCCTCTCCAGAAAAGTGAGAAGATAATTGTTTGCTTAGACTGAAAAGTCTAAAAAAGATTAAAAGGGCTAGCAAGCTAGAATAAGACTCAGACTAAGAAAAGAACAGATGTAATTGGGAGAAACAGACCATGAGTTACCCACAGTGGTGTTTCTCCTGCAGGCGAGCTCTGCTCGTTCCGAGCACGGTAAGGAGCAAGGCAGACAGACGTTCAGCCGCTGCTGTCTCTCTGCCTGCTTCTCCCACCTGCTTAGATGTGCTTCTGTCACACCACATCAGTCCAGGCACCTCTGACTAGCTTCCAGCTGCGGAACAGCGCATCCCGAGGGAAAGGGATCCTGGTCAGGCACAGAGCAGGGAGGCGGCAGGTCTCACGCCAGCTGACAGCCCAGTTCAAACACCCCCGCCAGAGCGGTATCACACAGACCAGTGCACTCTCTACTGTCATTAGATACCACGGACTGGGAAAAGCTGCAGCCCAGGCTGGGAGCACTGGGAACTCAGCAGGAGTTAATGCGTTCTTCCCACCAAAACACAGCCGAGCCAAAAAGAAGGTGGGAGAGAGGAGGCGCGTATTGGAATTACAGAGGCTTCCGAGCCCACCAACACCGCTACAAAGAGGAGGTTTCTGCTAGCAATTATGCACTCCATTAACCATATTGTTTTTTGTGGACAAAAGGAAGCCGTATCAGCAAATCTCACGTTTCCTGGCTTAACTCTGTGCTGATCCAACAGGCAAGTAATAGCACACCGCTTGGCGTCCTGCGGCCGGCAGCAAGGCTCCTTCTCCTGAAGCTGACAACACAGTGGGCTCACGCAGCTCCCAGAGCCGAGTACCTCTTCCCTTGCTCCTCCAAACGGAAGAGACATCCCCCAGTGCCACGACAGAGCCGGGGCCGGCCGCAGCGGCGACGCGGTGCTGGAGGGAATGGGGCGGGAGGGAGGCGGCGGCGGCTGCACCAGTAGATGCCGTCCCGCTGCTGAGCCGTGCTAACCGGGAGCTGCCTCACCCCACGCTCCAGTGCAGCTCTCAGCGGCCCAGGCATTTTACCTGTTCTGTCTAAAGAAAGGAGATCGCTTCCAAAATTATCGATTTCTACAGACATTGTGGTTATCAGGCAAGAGCATCCAAACCATCCTGGGGGCTGTTGTGCTATAGAGCTTTGGGCGACCAGCAACTTTTAAAAAACAAAACCATTCTAAATAGTCGGCACTGAAAGTGGCATCCATGTTATTTGAGGCATATTATGTGTGGGGATGTATAAACATATGGCAAGAGATGGTTTTCACTCCAGCGATCTTACTAACTGCGTTGATAAGACTTGCAAAGGGTGGAGGGGGAGCAGAAGCACAGACCTGGGAAGCGACTTCCCCAAAAATCATAGAGCAGCTCAGCAAAAAGGTCAGTCATAAAATCTTGGTCTCCCGATTCCCAGCTCAACACCCAGCTCATCATATCGGCTAGACCGTACTGCTTCCACTCGTTGGAAACACTATTTGTATTCCTGGACCACAGAGCTTATTTACCATTACAAAAGCGCACAAGGTCTGAGAGGCTGTATAATTTTTATGTTTAATAAAAACAGAAGAAGCATTTTGTTAGAGGACTGACTTAGGAGCTGCTTTTCCCCGGAATGGTAGGCCTGTCAAATTACAGTGTTATCTAAGAGGCAGCAGACTGTTCATATTCTCATTTTTCATCAACTTCAGGCTGTGAAATCACTTGAGCTCTCTGTGCACCACTGTGCCCAGGGATGATAAAGCCGGGAGAATAACATCTGCGTGCCAATTTTAAGCAGCGGTATGCCTGTAAATCCAAGGCTGGTTTTCAGTCCTTTGAAACTCTCAGGCGTTAAGATTCTACTTGAGCCTGAGAAAGATGACTGAAAAACCGAGAAGAGAACGAGGGGGAACCACCTTGGCCGCCAGGTCCGGCCCCTCGGGACCAGAGACAGACAGACGGCGGGTGAGACAGGCCGACCCGTGCCCGAGTGCTTCCCGGGCAGCTGCCGGCCTCAAGCTGGGACACATGGCTGCCCACTAAATATCTTGGCTTCTGCAGGGAAATATCCATCTCCAGCTGCAGCCAGCAGAAGCTGCTGCGTTGGACGTCCCAGGCTGCCCGGGGACGAAGCCTTTCCCCTGCGGAGTTGCGTCCGTGCCAGCAAAGCCATCACGCACTCGCTCCTCCGACGGCTCTCGGCAGCACCGAGGTGTGAGCCGCAGGGTCTGAGCAGACCTTGTCCTGCATGGGTGCCCAGAGCCCGCGCCGGCCGCACGGAGACTTGGGGAGACCGGGTGGCATCTCCCGCACGGTACGCGGTCACCAGCAGAGAGGCCACGGTCATAGCACAACCCATATTTATACCCAGGAGAGAAATGCCGAGAGCTCCCTGACCCACACGCTCGGGTCTGTAACGGCCGGGGCTAAAGGCAAAGCTCTGCTCCAAAGCGCAGCTACCTTCTTTACAAAGGCGTCCAGCCAATTAAAAGCAATTTTCAAAAGTTTTCTAGCCCTATTTCGCATTAAAAAAAAGAAAATATCAACATGGAAACCCAATCTTCAATTGACATTAATAGGATCAAGATGAATCCCTGATTTTTTGCAATCGGTGACAGCGGAGCTGAAGCCCGCATACATACAAGAAGCAAATTGGCAACTCTCGTCAATTACAGTAAGTTCTTAAAACAGCAGCTTTGCAAGCTTTTAAGGATGCGAATTGAGAATAACAAGCCCTCTTCTTTCAATTAGGAGAGACAAAGCAGCATTAGATCAAAGCCAACTTTGAAAGTTGCGTGATTATTTTTAATAGTCTGCAACTCTAAAATAACACGAACATTTTAAGACATAATTTGCTTTAAGTGCAGCAATTTTCAAGCCAAATCAATTTTTCAAGCTGAAATTCCCAAAATGTTGATCGAAGGGCACTTTCAGTCTGAAGAAATACAGCTTTTCACAATATGCACATCTCATTTTCAGTGACAGGGGTCACTTTTTGCTCGTGGTCTTTGGTTCCAGATGAGAACCTGACACAGCTGTCCCCATTTTCTGTCCGACTGCCACCGCTGCGTTTGGGAAGTGCACATTTTCTGGCAGGTTGTCCCTAGACATGCATTTAAATCAACACTGGCAGATGTCTCAAACAAAATCTGCCAACAAAACATCTCCCGTATAGCGGATTCCAACAGGATGCTCTCTTCCCTTGGTAGCGCTCCGATGCTAAAACAACAATTTTCAAAGCACGTCGCCTCACTGATTGCCAGACCTGGCCTCTTGTCCCCCCGCTGCCCTGGCCCACCTGGAAGAGCAGGGGTTTGCAGCCTTTTTGTCTACTAGCAGCTCAGCGGTAAAAATACAGCGACACCAGGACTCACTCAAAATAAAAGCACGCTTTTGATGAAGATGGTTTAGTGGTATCAAGTGCTTTCATCCTAACTCAAATTAAAACGAAGCATCTCAGGAGGAAAAAGAGAATCTGCCAGGGAAGCTTCTCAGCAGCAGGTCAATTAACATTATTGCCGTTTATTCTGAGTGAGTTTAGATTAACGAAGATGCGAAAGAGAAACGCACAGAGCTGTCAGCGGGCGAGGGCAATGCCCGACGCGCTGTGAGGACGTCTCAAGGGGAGTGCAGCACAGCCTGCCGGATCACAGGAAGGCTTTCTGCGCAAAGCCAGAGCACCCGGGAAGCACAGCTCCTTCGGGAAGGACCCGTGTGCTTTAACCCAGGCGCTCTGTGGGCTGTGGCGTTCACGCTGATCTGCCGAGTCACAGACCGGCTGCTGCGGGTTGTTTTTCTGTCCTAAATCCTCATGCGCAGCGGGGACCACGAGCCAACGCGAAAGCCGACCAAGACGTGGGTATGGTACAGGGTTAGGCTGGCGCAGAAGCTACAGACGGTCAGTCCAAGAAACGCAGCCTAGTCCTGCGCAAGGACAGGCAACGCGCAGGGGGAAAAACAGCATGTTTCTGTCTACTTGCCCCCCTTCCAGTACCAACGTATTAAGTTTTTAAACATCTGTTATTAAATACATCACAAACTAAAGATTTGCCAGCGCAAAGCCTCCCACTATGTTTTTGTGTTGCCATAGTGTCTGTGGAGAGGTCCTAACCTCCACTGAGTTCGCAAGGAGCAGAGGGACTTCAGGAAGGCGGTGCCTCTCAGAGTCCACAGCTGGTTCCACACGACCGGGGATGGGACGGTCCTGGAAGTCCAAGTCCGTCTCCCCAGCACCAGGCACGGGAGGAGGGCAGGGTACAGGGGCAGAGGTAAGCTGGCCGGCTGCCACAGCCACCTTCCTTTCAACACACCTGCCCAGGGAAGAGGATGGGGGAGTGACCGAGGTACAATACGCGAGGAGGAGGGAGGATTTTCCCCGTGTGAATGCACAGGGAAAGGCACAGGTCAAGGACATCGGGTAACAAGAATCTGCAGAGCGTGCTGACTGCGAAGACATGATAACAGGGCCAAAGTCCAAGACGAAACCCAGGCCACCTATGTACACAGGGCACTGTCCAAACACCTGCGCCACCGTAACCACGGGGAAAGAAAAGTTCTCTCAGCAAACCTTTGGGGAATTTTTACGTACGAGAAAGACGCATACATACACACAGGAATAGGCAATAAATCACGTGTCTAGTAACAGTTCTAAATATTGGTTCCCTCTCAAGAACGCGGTAAAATAGCTGTTTTCCCATAACTATGCCGTTGACCGAAGCCCCTAAACAACGGGCCAGCTGGCTGCTGACTTGCTGGAGCTCGTCAGCCAGGGCACAGAAGACAGCCGGCACGCAGTCGCACCCGGCTCCAGCGCAGCGACCTGAGGTCTTGCTCTGCCTTGATCAAAAGGTGAATTTTACATTGATTCCCACAAAAATCACCTCCTTCAGTAAGGGTGGAAGAGTGCTGAGTTTCACAGCTCTGTAACACCGAGTTAAGCAGCCAAGTGCTTGGACACGCTCTGCAAGAACCAGTGGCCCATCTCAGGCACAGCATCTCCCTCCTGCCTACACGTCCCTGGCAGCATGTTCCTCCCTTGGCAGCCCCCTCCTTTGCACCCCTTCCCGGGAACCCCACCGATAAGGAGCCGTTTTTCCTTGTTATGTCATTTGCGTTACTGAACGTGCTCACCTGCCGGGAGACTGCTCCGCACTGATACAGTTCCAAATAAAGAACTCTACACCGATCGCTGACAAGAATAAAGTAAATAAATAAATAAAAACCTCAGCAAAAACCAAACAGAAATCAAGACAGGAAATCCCCAGAACACTTGTGAGCCAAGAGCCCAGTGCCAGGGCACCGCCAGACCCTCACCACCTGCGCAGAGGTGCCTGGCCCTGCCCCAGGAGCTCCGGCCGTGCCCTGGCCCAGGCTACGCTGTACGTCCACGGTGCTTGGCCTCGCACCCCACCGACCCTCCGAGCCGAACCTCTGACCTGCCGCGTGCCCACGGGGTTGTGGCTGACCCTGGTTACTGCCACCACGTCTGCTCTGCTGGTTTTGCTCGGGTGCTGTGGGAGCGCCCCGCCGGCGAGGTCCCTGCTGCCAGCCTCAGCTCCGGGCTCCCCCCTGGGAAGAGACGCTCCCGACCCCTGCGGGAAATCACCAAGGGGAATTTACTGAGCTGGAAAGTAACCTGATTTTAAAGTTTTACTTACAGCTTTAAGTGATTCGCCCAAGATAACTAGTGATACCTGTGGCTGAACAGGGAAACCAAACCTGAGCTTGAACACCTGGAGCTCTGACACATCCTTCTGCCCCCCCAGCCTCGCAGCTCTCTGCTCTTCCTGCTGGTACCCCAAAGCCTGCGGAGCTGCCAGATGGTCAAAACCACAGCAGGCTTCACGGCTGAAAACTCGCTAGGGATAATTACTCGATTACAAAACAGTTTCGTTTGATTTGAGATTGTGGATTGGAACATGATCTGTGTATATTATTGTGCCTTTTTTTTTTTTTCCCTTATTCTGATATGAGTTCTCTATGCATGATGTGTAAACACAGTATAGTTTGCAAATTCCTTAAACAACTGTGTAAATCATGTCTTTCCAAGAGTAAACATCACTCAGTCTGATACCACCTGTTTCTCTTAGCAGCAGCTTATATACTTCTCTGAGAGAAAGGATTTCAATAGGAAACTTTTCAGTAACTGAAGGTAAACTGTAAGTTTCCATCTGCATCTATGAATCCGGCCGCACTAACCCCTCAATATGAAATAAAGCTTCAAAATAGGTAGCTGGCAGAAGCACGCTGCATTCAGATGGGCACGCTGGGAGCAACAATTCTGGTTTGGAATCTGCACCCACATTCACACCTGAGGAGCCTCCTCCGAGCGCACAGACACGTTAGCCGCAATACAGCGAGTTTTCTCCCCTTTGGGCCGTCATGAGAAAAATTCTCAAGAACCGTGTGGAGATGACAGCCAGTGTGG
Organism: Pluvianellus socialis; assembly: GCA_013400795.1. NCBI lineage: Eukaryota > Metazoa > Chordata > Aves > Charadriiformes > Charadriidae > Pluvianellus > Pluvianellus socialis. Next base: position 7,777 of record VZTS01002054.1, read on the forward strand.
CACGTGACCCCTTTCGGTAAATTTCACGTTATCTGAGGTACGGCCGCTCGCCACAGAGCCCGGGCTGCTCCTGCTGAAGTTGGTCAAGGATACAGGGCGCCCGTCTGCGCGTGGGCAGAAGGGGGAGGACAAAGGAAAGGGGAGCTCAGCAAAACCCCACGTAACGCTCGGGGCTCCGGACTGCGCGCTCCTGCTGCGCTGGGGGACTGGGTGTTGCTAGTGCTGGATGAGCCCTTTTCCCTTTCCTTCGCACCAGACACGACGCGAAGCGATAAGCTGCGGGGGGAGAAGTCGCAAGGGCTCCGAGGCAGCGACAGAGACCCGACAGTGGAGGGCTGGAGCCCAGGCAGCTGACAGCACCGTGTCCCCTCGGCGAGGCTGCAAACCAGCCCTGCCCTGCCGAGGGCGAGCACTGCGGGCTCTCGGGAGGAACTCGCGGCCTCTCCAGGTTCCTAAGCGAGTGAGGAGACCAAACACTCCAACCCCTTCTTAATTTACAGCTGATGGCAGCCACCTTGCTGGAAATTAATCTCCTTTCTCACTCCCCCTCAACCAGGAATTCCGGCATAAGCACCTTTTAAACCTGTAGTTTTTACTTTTTTATTTTAAAGAATTTAGCATTTGATGAAATACTATGCTACGTAAACAAAAGAATTATCCCTAGCTATTAAACCTAAAGCCCCTTGTTTTGTTAAAGAAATACCAAAGCCAAGTACAAAGTCCCTAGATAGGCCTGCAGGATATTCAAAACAATTAACCCCTTGGTCAGACTTCCCTGACCTCCAAAATGGATCAGCAACGTTTTCTGCAAGAATTCCTTCAGATATTGTGGCAATACTAATGGGCTGTTCTCACCTGCAGGAGTGGAGTTCTGCGTCTGCGGACACGTGTGGCTTCGAAGCTGGGATAATAAATCGCCCTTTAGCCTCAGAAAAGTTCTGTCACTTATGTCAATGCTACCCACCTGCTGGAGGCAACAACGCTGACCGCCTCTATTTTACAAGCATGTTTTTAAGATCGTTTCGAGCAAACCCTGGCTGCAGTTCCCAGTCCAGCTCCCAACACAGTCATTCTGAAATGTTGCATATAAAAGGGATTACTCATAAAACCCAAAAGACCCCTCAGAAACCGAGCATAAAGACCCCAAATCCTTCCTCAAATACAAATACTGCAGAGGATGTGGGACACAAATCCTGGACGCTCCCTGTGGAGAAAGAATTGCTGAAAACTGTGTAAACTGCATTTGTGATCGAGGAAATGCTTATGTTCATACTGCTCCAACGCACAACACAGCAATGTCTTCAGGCTAAAAAAATGGATTCGAAAACTGCAATCTTGGCAGATAACAGGATAAGGGGACCACACCCTCGGACGGTATAAATCAGCACAGCTTCTGGGCAACAGCTTCCAGTTTTAAATATATCTGCAGATTTTAGCCCGATCAATTTCCTGCTATGTGGCCGAGACAACCTGAACTCCACCACGGTGTGTGCGGTTATCTGGAGCGGGAATGGCTCTCAGGAGCCATGGGTAACCTCCGGCTGGACGTCAGCACTGCCCCACGGCTACGGCCAGCGCCGCGGGGGATGCCCACGGGCACCTACCCTCCTGCCAGCGGCTTTAACCCGGGCTAACAGGCAGCTCACGCACGACTTTCATCTGGACCATGTGGCAGCTTAAAAGAGCTCCTGATTAAAAGGGACTGGGAAAAGTTTGCCGTCCTCAGAGATCAATTCTACTTCTGGCATGGGGCAAAAGGAGATGACTTAAAACATTCCAGAAAGAAACAGGCTTCAAAGATAATTCTCACAAAGAAATGCAGGACCAAAAATTCTTCCCTCCAGCAAAAGCTGCAGTAACTTCCGTGAGAGCTCAGACAGGGCTCAGCAATTCAATATCTGTCCCACTGTGTGGAAACAGTCTGCTGTGCCTTCATCAGCCATCACAACTTCATTGTGCGTCACCCGCCAGGACTGCCAGGGCAGGTTTGGAGGCTGCACAGCGCTCCTTAAGAGCTTCCACGTGAGCCAGATCGTCACTGACAACAAGGGGGCTGCACGTACCAAGCCTTGCCATTGAGGACCAACGCAGGAAGACAAATCGTACTCCCGCCAGGCTGCAGCAATCTCTTCGGAAGAATTCTGAGATCTGCTGAACAAATTTCCCATGTTAATGAGCTCTCTGCTCTTTACCTGGTGACCAGAAAACCCTCAGGCACTTTGCTTATGCCTATTAAACTTTTGATATTCAACATCTCAATAAATAGATAAATAAACAAACCCAAAAGCTAAATGACAAGAGCGATGCAGAACCAGGAAGACATGCAGGCGGCAAGGAAAAATACTGTCACGTAAGCACTGTGATCACCCTGCAAGAAGTGGTCAGAGTTCCACATTCTCCGGGGCTGAACTTCATGCAGCCCTTTAAGAAGAAGTCTGGACAAACTGACATTGGCACAAGCTACAGGCTCGTTAAGGCGCAGGAGGCGATTTCCAGCCCTTGGCTGCGTGCAGCGGGTGCCTGAGGAAACCCATCCCGTTCCTTTGAAGGAGCATGACCGAGAACGTCATTATCCCACAGAGACAACACAAGAAGTTCGTTTGTCCCAGAGGAACTAAGACAGACGTGAGGTGAGGGACGACATCCCCCCCTTCCCCTCCTGCTTGTAGCTACCATACCCTCTACTGCTAGACTGAGCCTCCAGACAGTAACGCAGTAACGTATAGGTCTAAGAACATGTTTACAACAACTTCTTGATGTCTATGCACAGCATTTGACCCCGTCGAAGGCAATAACTTTAGAATCACAGAATGGTTTATTTAGGTTGGAAGGGACCATTAAAGGTCATCCAGTTCCAACCACCCTGCCCTGGGCAGGGACACCTCCCGCCAGACCAGGTTGCTCCCAGCCCCGTCCAACCTGGCCTTGAACCTCCAGGGATGGAGCAGCCACAGCTTCTCTGGGCGACCCCGGCCAGGGGCTCACCGCCCGCACAGCCCAGAATCTCGTCCTGGTATCTAATCTCAATCTACCCTCTTTCAGTTTGAAGCCTTTTTGAGACTCCTTCCATAATACTAGCGTGCAGGAGATGCATTTTCATATTTTGGCAATATATCCTGCCCAGCACAAATGTCTGGTCTCCATGAGAACAATGTAGGGGAAAAAAAAGTTTGGCTCCTAAATCAGACTTCAGCTCAGCGGTAGTCAAATCATGTAAGCCCCAAAAGGCTCCGCAGCCAAGACCATGGAAATCTGGCTTTCGTGTCCACTCAGACTTCTAAATTAAAGAATGTATCTGCAGAGCAGCCATGGTGGAATTACCTAAGGAGGGGTTTTCACCCAAATAGTAACCGTTCCTCAAGAAGAAAAGGGGGGAGGAAGTTTAAAAGAATTAAAAAAGAGACCTCTAGGCAAGACTTTAGGAATGATATGGAAAACATATTTCTGAAACAACGCATTTCTTATCATTCCAGGCACCTGAGAATAACTTCCAAGGAAGGCTTTGTCCTCTATCTAGTGGCCGTAGGGAAATGACAGCAACCAAACCGTAACTGCTAAGAGCTGAAGCTTGTGCACTTGCTACTAGCCATTTCTATCTTAAAATATCAATTAAATACCATTCTCATTTTGCAAAGAATAATTCACTTTCCCAGCCAGCAAGCAGAAACTGGCAACTAAGCTGTACACCTGTTATTACGCATTACAATGAAATTAAAATATTTAGAGAATTTGGCAACTTTACGCTGCTAAAACTATGCTGGTAGTTGTAGCTGTGAACTGCGTAGATGAATGCGGTTCCTGCTTGCTAGAAAAATATCGCTGCATAAAAAAAACCTACTGGTGGCCAGCAGCTGGCCTTTCAAGATAAGTATCAAAAACATGCACTTTGTGACATCTGGTCAGGTGGCACGGGTGCCGAGGCTCTTGTTATTCAGCAGGAGCAGCAGGGAAAGGGCCGAAGAGTCCCCCCCTCGCAAGCCATGTGCGCTGACCTCAATGGGTGAAGTGCAGAGCACTATTTATTCAGGTGCAATAATACAAATCTTTGTGGGTTGTTCTGCAATGATAAAACAAAGAGGATTCCAAAGAATGCGCTCCATGTGTGACTTCCCGAGCTCCGCTGTAAGCACACCGTATTTGCAATATCAAGTGACAGCCAGAAGCAAAATTATTGTCGTTTGGGGCCGCCGAGTGCAGAACTTGAGCAGCTTTTCAAAATGGAAAAGTTTTATGGTGCTGCAGAGCGTAACTGGGATGTGGGGAATAACACAGGGACCCAATGGAGATAGACAGCTTCTCCCCCAAGTACTTATTTCAGCTGTCCTAAGCTTTTTCATGTGAAAATAAACAGGACGAGCCGGTAATAAAAGGCAATTTATACGTACTTTTGTCTCCACGAGCTCACTGCCCAACTAGAGTACAGGGAACCGTGGGCATCCAAGCACAGTGACCGCTAGCTTGTGTCATTAATTATTATTTTTGTTTAAGATCAGAGAAGTTAGGCTCAACATGAAACACCATGAGCACATGTGGGAGTTAGAATTCTAGTAATTTACAGAAATTTATTTCTCATGATGAACAACAGAAACCAGTGCAGACACCTCAGCGTCAATAATACCCTACATCCCAAAGTCAGTCTAAACGTCAGCACAGAGGCTTCACCACATACACACACCCCTAATGCTACCTGTATCTAATCCACCGTCCTTGCATTTGTGACGTGACCAAACGACTGCAGGTTACAGTATTGTTGGGTTAGTTTGACCTCATCCACACATTGAATAATGTCCTTGCCCCAGGGTTTTGACAAGAAAATACCTAAACGACCTGTGGTTTCCAAACAACACAGTGGTTGTTTCATAAAGAATACGTTAACTGAATCATCACTCATAATTTTCAGAGAAAATGATACTCAGTGATCTTAGCTAGTTTTTCTGTAAACAGATCAGAGATGTATATGGGTGCAGGCAAGCCATTTCAAGAGCACGGAGAGAGACGAGGTGAACTGAAGCCAACTCCAGGCACCTTCACCCGTGCCCAGCCACGGGGTGGGAGAGCGCGACTCGCTGGGTGCTTCCACTTAGACTCCCAGCCTCGGGAAACGGCCATCGCTGGTTCCCACAAGTGTGGCATTTCTGCTCTTTTTACCCGTGTCGTGACCTTCACATGGCCCCTGCACCAGTCACGGAATCAAAAAGGAGGTAACAGATAGTTCAGAGAAACAGCCCAAGCCAGGTACCCAACAGAACCTGTGTAACTCACAGAAAAAGGAGATACGAACTGAATACACAGGGGTAGGGTCAAGGTATACAGCAAAGGACCCCTACTCGGAGCACACCGGCATTTCTGCAATGCCCAAGCTCTTCTACTTTCACAGCTACGCACCTACAACTACCCAAGATCGATGCTGGCAGGAAACAGTGTCCTGACCCTGAGAGTCTTGGGTGCCACCTGGCAGATTAGCACATCTGCTAAGGATTCAGTTACTCCTAACTCTGATGCGCTGCTGGCAACACCCCACTCCTTCGGGTCACGACTTCTCCCACGTGAGCCAGGCGGCTTCTGTATGCACCTACTCTCCTCCTGACTCCTCTGCAGGACACTCGTCCCCCACCGACACGGGTGTACATCTCTGCCGGTTACCTTAAACCTCCTCATCAATACTGGTTGCCTGCTTTTAGCATCCCTACGTCCTGTTTATTGTCACGAGACCCTACATAAGGTTCTCGGCCCCAGTAAAAACCTCCAAGATGAGCAGGGAAAGACTCACCGCAAACCTAATTCATTCATTACTTGCGGAGGCATTCACTACTTAAAGAGAAATAGGAGAACTTTCTATTTCATGCTCCATTTCTCTTCTGGACACGCACACATGTCGTAACCTAGAGGTCACTTCTATCTTTTCTTCAGTCCCTCCATACAAAGCCAAAGAAGTATCTAAACCTCAACTTACGAGTATCCGATTCTTTCCAGTCTTGCTCAGAATAGCACACAGAGACATCCTCAGATGAAGAAAAGGTCACAAGAGCATTTCTTCCAAGTGAAAAGGGGAAGTTGAATTGGGAGTCGTTTTTGGTTCATTTAAAGGATTAGAAGCAAATGCCTGTGATCCTCAAAAGTGAGGATCGACGGAGGAGCAACAGACGAACTACTTTCTGCTACCAACTTCTCTTCGGTTCGGCACAGGGAGAAATTCAGGCCAAAGGCATCCCCAGCTAGCTTGTAGTCAGCAGACTCCTTAAAGACTACATACGAGTAAGCATTTCTCTGTTCCAGCTGTAACGAATACCAGTTAACTATCCACCCTCCTTCTGCCCCCAAGCACAGACAACAGTCTCATCCTTTATAGCACATCTTTTCCAGCTGCGTGCCTGAAGTATGGTGGAGAAAGATCCAGCTGAGAGGAGCATCCCCTTTCTTTTCTCTTCTGGAAAAGAGGTCTTTCCATCTCCAACTTTACTTCCTACAAGTGAAAGCAAACAGGAAGCAAAAAAAGAGCTGATCCTGCGACTCCCTGTGCATCCTCCTCAGCTACGGACAACATCAAACTCAGCTCTTGCGCGAGCAAGCACAATTCATCCGAAACCAACACAAAGGCAGCATAGGACACTATGCCTATTATCCAAATAATACTGGATAATGGATCGGTATTTTGGAAATGAACAAGCAGTTCTGAAAAGAGGGGGGAAAAAAAAGACATTTTCTTAAACTTCTTTTGTCATTGCCTTACAGGGATTATGTTTTCAAACATGCAAAACAGAAAACTTCTCAAGACCGTGGAGTCACTTGGCCCATTTGAGTTCAGCAGTAACGCCGATGCGCAGCTGGAGGCGCAGATCCACCGACCAGCTCCGGCCAACGCACAAGCCAAGCACCAACACCCTGATCCCAGATCTTTTGGACAACAACTGCTTTTCCCAAAATGCTACAGAGTAAGCTAGTAAGTTATGCATACTGTCCTTCTGATATATATTTACCCCAGACATTTCAATGCACTTTTGCAGATGTCTTCCCCCCCCTCCCCCCCCGGGGTTTTTCCTTTCCAAACTATGGTGGAGTTGTCTCCACAGAAAGCCCAACAGAAGTCTGTTTCCCCTACAATTTTGTTTCAAGTTTGAGCTGTGGGGACACAAATAGATACAATCCCTTAATGTTGGGGTTTTTTTGTTAGTTCTTTGCCATAAACTTCAGCAAAAATAAAAATTAATAATAACTGAAGTATGGTGGGGTTTGGGGCTTTTGTTGGTTTGGGGGTTTCTTTCCCTAAAAAATTGCTAAGGACATGACGGAGACTGCAATTAATGTAAATTCTCAGAACGGAATGCTTTTTCTTGGGTAATTTGGTAACTAGGGATCGAACTGAGATCACTATATTTAATTCAAAAGACACTACCGCAAGAGACATATCATTTTATTAAAACTGTAATACTTTTGAGTAGCCGTCTGAAGATATAGCTATAAATAAGCCCACTCTACAGACGTGCTTGCAAATTTGAATGCCCGTTGATGGCAGCACCTAAGCAGACGGTGGCCGTTTACGTGTGGTGGCAAGCTCCGTGGTTCCAGCTTCACCCCCTGCTGATTCACCAGTTAACGACATCCCAGTAGCTCAGGAGGAAAAGGACTGGGCTGCTTCTTATTTCTGCATTCATCACACTTAACTGGGGAGAGCCGTAGAAGGTTTTTGCATGGATGGGGCTGCCCCATCCTTCGATTTAAAAACAAATGCCAGACACAAAGTAAGTGCTATGTTTGCATAACATGCACTCGTATTTAGTCAACAGTTGTGAGTTCTCTTATAAACAGTTTGCAGGTACTAAAGGCACCTGGGTGAGCTGCGCGTTTGCGGGCAGCTGTTGTTAGAGAAGAGCGAGTATCGGCCCCCGGCTCTCCCAGCCTCCCGCTGCCAGGAGTGGGGTTTGGGCTCCCAGGCTGCCACACTCCCCACGTCAGCCAGGGACTCCAGCAGCTCGCTTCGGGCAAGGGTAAAGCCCGACAGATTTCAAGGTGAGGTCAGAATACATTCAATAAAGGAAAAGCAGCACAATTAGCTACAGGGATTTTGCAAACAGCTACTTCTTGAACAGGATCCTGGACTACACTAAAATAGAGTCAAATTACCATACTGAAGAAAAAAGTAAAGGAAACGCTGGTATAAAATCTACGTAAAAATACTCATATAAGACGCTTTCCCGTTTGTCCATGTGAATCTGCCTTTTGCGTCTCAGCAACAGATCTATTGCATTTCCGAGTAATGGAAAGTGGAGTTCAGGCACGTCCTGAACATCCAACCCAGAAAACTGCAGGGACATGGGACACAGCAGGACGACCACTACCCTGGTTTTGAGATGGAGCTTGTAGAAAAGCCGTCAGATGAACTGGGTGTTCCTTTGACAAAGCCGAGAGGCGTCAGTGCTAGGAACAGATGTTCCCAGTCGGAAGCTTTTAAGAAAACTTAAGCCTTCTCCTGCATCATCTTCTTGATGGCTGTCAGAAGTAAGGGCATTTGAAGAAAAATGCAGAGGATCCCTCTGGTCAAATCCAGTATAAACAAATTGTCAAGGAATCACCATCTCTCTTCCGTCAGGAAGTTTCCTGATTTTACTTACTCCACTCTCGGACTAGGTGGGGAACACCAGGATGGGTAAATACCCTCAGCACGTGGCTTGAGGTAGCCTTCCATTACAAATGTTCCAGAGATGTTCCTCAGGCACAGCCAAGGTTTGGTGTTCCTGCTGGAGCCTGAATTAAGCCATCAAATTCACTACGTTGTTGTCCAAAGGATGAAAACCAAAAAGGAGAGGTAACAGAAAGCTGATACAGCAACTTTCAAAATCTGCTTGCCTGTTGACCCATTTCAGTTAATTCCTTCTAATAAAACAAGACACTTTGAAAACACAAATGACTGGTTTTCATTGCTTTTTTTCATTGGGAAAGAAGAAAGACAGGCCCAAACTACAATTCTGTAGTGGTCAAAAAACCCAAGAGAAACAAGACAAACATAACCCTTTCTCTCATTTAGATTGAAGGTTCAGCTGCATGTGAAATAGGTTCATTACCAAATCATTGTTCAGACATCAAGTGTGTATACACACCTGAGAGCATTCATCGAGATAAACTCCGCTCGAAAAGCCCACAACAAAGTAGATTTTGAAAGAGAAGAAACTGCGCGTCTCCCCCTGTGTAAATCATCGCAACGCTGGGAAAACGTGACTAGGGCTGTTTGGTACGAAACCAAGGTACAGGCATTTTAGAGATGCTGTTTGGTACAAGTTTACCTGACCGACTACGCAGCCATTTAGACTTTACTTCTTTCAACTCTACTGTGTTTAGGTGGAAAATTACACAGATCAAGAAGGCAATAGAGCTGGCAGAATTCAAAGTCTGGATATTATAGCTTCACAGTGCTATTGGCCCACGCAGAACGTGCTTTCTCTACATCTGGATATATGAGGAGAGGTAAATCACAAAGCTAAAATACATTCCCATTGATGGTTTGAATAAGCGCGCAACCAACGTCGAGCTGAACACATATTCTATCTTCATTAAGTTCATTGGCCTACGTATAAGTTACCAATTACAGTAAATTAAAAGCACTTGCATTGCCAGCTCTCACCTCATCACTCAGCTTTTAGTTCTTTCAATAATCACACCGAGTACGTTTGACAGAAGTAATTCTAGAGATTCCACCCTATGAAAAAACGCTTCTTTTTGCCAACAAAACTGACATATTCTATGAAGTGCATCTTCTTCACCGAAAGAAAACAAAAAAGGCAAACTACTCTTAGGAGAATAACCTGTGCTGCTGTCCTTAGCCTTCTCCTTGCAATTTTAGGTGACTTGGCAGATGGCCTGATTCCAAGGAGCTACAGAGGAACGCAACTCACATTTCAGGCTCATTGTTTCATACTCAGTGCTGGTGACTGACACATCCCTGGGCAGGGATTAAAACCCACCCTCGGATCATAGATTGACTGGGATTTCAATGCTTCTTGTGCCTAGTGTTATGCAAAACAGCATACTCAGCACCAGTTCTGCAGGAATGAGTTTGTGGTCCTGACAAAGCACCACACACCTCTGCAGAGAGGTGAGGGTACGACCTGGCGCCGGCCGAGACGGCGATTCGGCAGTTCCTAGGGCAGAGCTGTGCAGCAGGAAAGGCAGGCGAAGGACTAACGGGCAGCAGAGCAGAATGGTTTCTCGCTCCATAGCTGGGATATCAGCAGAGCGGCTGCCTCTGCCTTGAACATGTTTTAAAAAAACAAACAGAAGATGACCGTGGAACACGACACATGCAGCTTACAGCCTGAGCAGGGCAACCAGGAAATTAAAGGCTTGAACCCAGGTGTGCTGGTGGATCGGCCACAAATTATTGTCTGCGATCCCACACCGAGAAGGGAAGCGGAGACACTGGAGAGTGACGCAGAGCTCAGACAGACAATAAAACAACGTCTAGAAGGTAAAAAGGAGCTTGAACCACAAACAGGTGAAGTGCATTCACGCGAGTGAAGCTTATGTCAAAAACTGGCGTATGAATATGGTAACAACTTAATTTTAAAAAAAAAAGTAGAAAGGTTTTCCAATCCTCCCAACCACCACTATGGTAATTAATACCGCTGCATTAATTTTATATTAGAAGTAACTACTAATTTCAGACAAAATACAAACGTGGCTTCCCCACACAGACACCTTTTTTTTTTCCTTTCAACTACCAGGTTCATTGATTTTGGATATAATGCAGTGCCTTCAGATCTGCGCACCTACAATTTCAGGTTGAATTCCCGCAGTGAGTACTTTAAAGGATACTTTTTATTCTGGCTACCCACTTCTGCAAGCCCGTTTTGCATTTCAACACTTTATCTCTAAGTTGATTATTTTCATATTAGCCCAGCAAGGCTATAGCTATCTCCTGGTGAAACTCATTTTCATACCATACAGCAAAATCACAACTATTTTAAACAAGCCCTATACATATGTGTATGATTCTGCTAAACTCACTAACAACAGCTCAGTTCCAAACTCTGGTAACTCCTGTAACTCTGCTGATTTGGTCAATTCAGATCCATTTTGGCAAGCAACCTTGCTATTTTTAATGACTCCAAGCCCCATAACAGACTCCCAAATGAGCACTGAAAAGGGACCAGCGAAGTTTTGCGCAAGGATTAGCGTAGTTCCTGCTGTTATGCTATGCAGCAACAGCAGCGGAAGATCCTGGGAACCCAGAAACATTGTCAAGTAGGAGAACAAGAAAAGATGAGCAGAAACCCAAGAGAAGCAAAGCACTCTTGATTTTGATAGATTAACGTTCATTAAGAGTACAAACCCCTCAGGAGTATGAAAAACCTTTCAACCCATCATTAAGCCAAACCCTAATGCTGTCCACCCAGACTCCGCGTGCGGAAAGGTCGTTCAGAGCAGTTGAGTTCAAGACTCGCTCCAGGATCTGGCAGTGATGAGTCCGCAGGTCCAACACCTTAATTCTCGCACGGCGCCAGGGAAGGGTGGAACCGGCCAAATCGGCTCAAAACCAAAGTGCCCATCTGCTTAAGGCCCCACAGGCCACCAAGAAGCATTTCCCCGGTGAAGCCTGCAACCTGCTCTGCTCCTCCGGCAGAATCGTTACCGCGCCGCCCGGCATCACGCCTTTGAAGCTCCCGTGTTCAAGTTGCCCAAGTTCACCAGAGTAATGGAGCACTCAGGGTCACCTCATGGAGCCAGCTGCGATGCAGGACAGAAACCCTGCGCGTGGCATAACCTGAGTGTGCGGAAGTTGGCCCGGACCAAGAGCCACGTGAAGCTTTCTGATGCAGCCCTCTGTCTCCTGCACGCGTGAACTTCAAATACAGCAAATCATGCAAATAGTCAAGATGTATTTCCTGCTGTCTGAAGAGAAGAACAAAGCAGGCAAGAGAAAACTCTTTTCATATCTACATATATATAATTCCCTAATCAGGCACTACGACAGTGCTATTTATAAAGGAGCTACATTTCAGATAGGCTAGTGCTGTCCATCTAAAATTCAGTCGAACATACACAAAAGGTACGTCCGTAACGCAGCGCCACCTTCTTGGCACCAGCTCCCAGCTCATGCCTGTAGCGCACCCGCAGCCCAGTGCCCGGCGGAGCGGAGCCGGGAGGATCTCAGTGCGCACACGGGCATCTCTCCATCGTACGCGCCGGCCGCAGGAAGGACACGCGAGGCAGATGCCGTTGACTCGAGGCGCAGCAAGACCTGGTGCAGCCAAACAACCTGCTGCTACTGCAGTACCAGCTCAACCTCTCCCAGAAATGTGTTCCCAAATAAAATGCTATCAAGAGGGTTTCTGATTGACGGCTAATATAGAGGAAGAGATATTTATTTTTTTTAGCAAAACTGAAATATAGAATTCAAGCAATATAATACAAGGCTGCCTAAATACGTCAGTAAATAAAGATTAATCTAAAACCAGCCTCCTTCCAAACCCCCAGAAACGCAAGGCCATCATTTCACTGTGGCGTAACAAACTTTGGCTTTGGCCTCATGTCCATATGGTTCAAATTAGCACCTGCATACCTTGGTTATTAAATAAAAAACAGCTCTCTCCACATGACCTGCAGAGTCCTTGTATACAAGAACTTATCCAACAGCATTATGTCTTCCCTTATCAGATGTGTGTGGTATGACATAACGAATGTAGCGCTGCGGCACGGTTGGCGCTAGTTCAATTCCCAAGCGCCGGGTCGCATTTCCCATCGCATTGTTTTAAAGCGGTCGCTATGGGCTTGGTGGCTAACGGATGGAGCCCTGGAATTTTACCTCAGATCCTTCAAATTTAACCTAAGTCTGATAAACTAAATTCCATCTCCAGGGAAAAATGCATCTGTCAAAACCACCGCTTGCAGCATATGGCTGAACCAAGAGGTATGCACCAGCAATCTTCATCTTGATTTGTTGCACATAAGTTAAGGTGTCTGCTATGCAAGCAGGATTTCAAATGAAAAGTTGCTGTTCTAGGTATTTTTACAAAACATTGCTTGGGGATTTGGATGGTGGAAAACAAATTGTTTTATTGTTAAAGCACATATCTTGGTGTTAAGGAGACCCAGTTTCTATTTCTGACTCTCCCAAGCGTGCCACGTGAGCCAACACAATTGCTTTGCTGTCTCTAGGTCTCACCCTTACCCTAGCGTACCGGTGCTCATGAAACAGTGGACTTGCATCCACTGAGGATAAAACCGTTGATTTCTTACTGCTCTTGTACACAAACACCACTTGGCTTTACACAAACAACACCTGGCTTAACAACACAAAGCCGTATTCGCTCACAACTGTCAGCTGACTCAAGAACTTGGAAACTTCTTCAGGTGATGCCCCCACCACCAGCGTCCCGAGACCCCCGGTGCTGCCTCTGGGCCCCACACAGGTCAAGCCTTCTGCAGTCCTTTAAGTATCAGTCAAAAGCTAATTGTCCCATAGGAAAAAGACCTTCAGTGAAAAAAGGCTTTACTGCAGGGGAAAAAAAAAAGGGAGGGGTGGGAGGGGGAATACGTATCTGGCTATTTTTTGTTCAATATAGCAGAAACTGCTGGGGCCATAACGCACAGGACCACAACGTAGTCTGTATCGACACATTTAGATGCCTACTGAAACATTCTTAGTTAGTCCTGTCAGTAATGTTCATTTTCAGTCACTTCTCTCTTTTAATGGGCTGCTGTAGGCTACTGCCCGACAGGTTTCCCTCGAGACCAGCTCTGTCTCTCCCAGGGAGCTGCGGAAGCGCGTTTCCAGCACAGACACCTCCTCCCTTCTCAAGACATTGCAGCGTCCACCCCAGGCAGAAAGCACTTGAGCAGATTAAAAGGAACTATGTCGTGACGACTTCCATGGACCCCAGTGACTGTCTACTGGTCGGGTCATGCCTCAAGCTGACACAAGCCAGACTTGGGTCCTCCCACGCCGACTTGTGAACCGGCTGCCGCTCAGATGGGACCTCCCTTCGGCCTCGATGCAGGCTTGAGTTATCGAAATTGACCCAACATAAAAACTTCGGATCTAGTTTTCCTGTATTTTACGAGGCTGATGTTCTGGTCTAAACCACCATTAAGCAACAGCAAGTTGAAGTGGCTCAGCACTTAATTCACAGGGGTGAATTTCCTCAGATACTGCTCAGATTGAAACTTAAATGTAATTCTAAATAATGATTTTTTTTTTTTTTGCTACTTAGTGTAGTCCATGGCAAACAGCTCTTTAAAATATGCCTCGAGTTCCCCAGCAGTAATCATTCGCAGAAGGTCAGTTAGTGTCAAACCGTAACATTAATTTGTTCTGCACTTGCTCAAAGACTGCATAAAAGAAAACTTTCAAGTGCAAACACTGAGACATTCAGGAAGATTAGATTAAGTGTCTCCCTTTTCATCTCAGCTGAACACTGGCCAGTAAATACTCTAAATGGTGTTGGACAACTTTGTGCAGCTGTTCGTTAGAGCGGACAAGAGGAAATCATTAAAGATAGAACTTCCAGCCACTTGACTTCCACACTAAAATAGACGAAGCAAGCGGACACGTCCGTGACCCGGTCTGCACGCTCACCAGCCAACTGCCAAGCAAGGCCTTGCCTTGCCGCTCAGATGGGCATTTCGCTCCAACGGGATTGTGAGCTTTCCAGTTCTGTTCTCCTGGGCTCCCATGCCTACAAATCCAGTAGCTGGAATTTAGATAATTGCAATTTCTCTTTGCAAATATTGTTGAGCTTTTATGCCTGATTTTCTCAACAGCTGCTTCTTGGAGCTGCAGTCTTTACTAATTATTTCAAACATCTAACGGAAAAATGCAAACCTTACTTGATAAAATCATTACGGAAAAAAGAGGAAACATTCTCATGGTTTGGAAGGTGAGGGAACTAAGGGTTTTAGTGTTGGGTTTTCCCCCCCTTCCCTTCTCCTTTGCTCTTTAAGAACAGCACATGCAAAACATTTGTGAAGCCAACACAGCTGCAGGGCCCGCTCACCAGACCAGTACTGTCTACTCAGTATCCTTTCTAGCTTTTTATAGATACAACTTAAAAACACCATGAAATTTATTTCCTGTAATAATGATCCCCAAATATTTTCTTTAAAAGTCAATGTTTCAGCAAAAGTCTCCCAAGAATGTGGAGTTATGCATTTACATCGTGTTAATGTAGCCCTTGCCTCCCCAGTTCCTTCATTGTTCCCTCTGCAGACGCGCTTCGCTCCTTGCTTTTCCCAGCCCCGGTCTCGGTGGTCTGGGAGCCCCGGCTGGCACCAGCAGCTCCGTACAGAGCTCACGGAGAACTGGCGCACCACGCTGGAGATGGAGAGGGGGCACGATCCGGTACACAGAACACAACCAGGAGCTACGAAGCCCTTTTTCTAAATTTCTCTCTTTCCTACCGTAAATTCCTGGGCAGATATCTTTATGGCTCATTTTCCTCCTCTTTATTTGCTTCAGGCTGCTCCCGGTCTCCCCCTCTACACTTCCAGTGCCTAGCCTAGCCTCAGGAAGGACCTCTAGAAGCTGTTATAAAGTAAGTATTATTATTTTAGGCTAATAAATATAAGATCTCCTGGCCTGCACAGACAATCCATTCCAACACGCTGATATAATTTCCTCACACAGCACTTGTTCTTTTAACAATTATACAGAGTTCCCTCCACAAGAGCAACCCCCTCAGTGGAACAGACACAAGCAACATGTGCCGACACACAGCAGGGTCTGCCGTGCACGAGACCCTCTGACCTCACCCGTGGCCACCGGCAAGCTGGCACGGCCTCGGACGTTGCTGCGGTACGGCTGCGTCCGGTTCCAGAATCCCCAGGCAGCTTGGGAGCGCGGCTGTGCCCGGCTCAGTCAGCGCCACGCAGCGCCCGCAGCTCCGGCACCGCCTTCGCTTGCTCCTACCAGCAAGGCAGCTCCGCAGTTCCTTACAGGGCAAACTGCCAAAGGAATATCCCTCAAAACAGAGGAACAGTTTGCACGTCTGGAAGCTTAGTGGCTAAAGCTAAATACACCATTGGGTCTAGTCAATGACGCCGCAGCTCGCCACACTCAGACCCTCACCCCATTGCGGTTAAAACATGAGAAAACGATACGAAAGTACTCCCTCCCATCCAAAGGAGGGAGTGCAAAACAACCAAATAATAACGGGTGTTCCTGGACTCTTCTTTACAACCTCAGAGTGAGACCGCGAAAGCCTCCAAAGCATACGCATGAACCCAGCGTGGACGGAAAGGAGCTCCAGTTCTCGAGACGGGCGTGCACATCCAGGTAAGGATGCAAGGAAGAACAAGACGATGGCAGAAACACGTGTTAATTCTGCCATTTTCTCCTCCTTGGAGAACTTTGCTTTAGAACATTGGGAGTACCCTTCTAAAATACAATTTCCCTATTGCTTTTCTAGGTAGCAAAAGCTATATTTCAACAGCTGTTGTATAACGTGGGTCTACGTAGAAAAAAAGCCCACGTCCTTGGGGCTGTGTCCTGCAAGAACCCACACAAGCAACTGGCGCATCAGGCCCAAGACACTCAGCACATATTTTGAGCGGTTCAGAGGGTTCTGGTTGTGCAGAGGCAGATCATTACTCGTATTTTGCCGATACCTAAGCGCACTCAGTTGGCTACTGTACAAACAGAAAGACAAAACAGGGACTCACAAAGGATTCACAGCACATCCTTAACAACGCAGCACACACGAGCCATGACAGCAACCGCAAATGAAGAGCTGGGCATTATTCAGAGAACTGATGCAGGTTTGGTGGCAGAACAAAGTCTTTCTTCTATATTCTGTGCCCAAGAAACAATTCACAGACAGTCGAGACTGATCTAGAGCACTGAATTGCTTTAGTTTTACATCGTCAGTGAGTTACTGTAAAATCTTTCCGTACAAAAGCCACTCTGTGGCTTTGCACCATCACTAATACATCTTTGTGATCCCAGGTAAGCCGAGGCTAGGGTCTGGGGTTTACTTAATAAAAAAATGAAAGGGTGTCAGAGGTTTCACATTACCTTCTCTTCACGTCTGACCAAAATATTTGGATTTGCTTTTCTAAAAAAGCAGGTGCTCAGCGTTTGCCCACATACTTGCCGCCGAAGTCTGAGGCTATACCCCGCTGCGGGCAGAGACCACGACAGCAGGGCAGCGCAGGGTCCTGGCGCAGCACGCCATCTGCCTTCCCAAATTCCTTCTTGACTGCGGCCGTTTGGGACGTTTGCTCGGGAGGAGGAGGAGGTCATCATCTTCTACTGTGATTTACTTTACCCGCTGATATTTAGGATTTGTAGCGAAAGGCAATTTGTCATTTCACTGCCAGTTTTTCTGTTCCTACCCCATTTAGTTCCCATCTTAGACAACGGTCGCTATAAATATACTCCGTAAATTTTGGTGTGACAGTAATGGCTATGCCATTGCTACGTTAAAAAAAACCTGGCAATTTGTACAAATCATTTCAGAACTGAAATTTCCAAGTGTTCATCTACGTATGTCAGCTCATTATTCTCCCTTCTATTGGTCGCTTCCGAGGAACCTCCTGGGAAGAGCCAGTCACTAAGCCTGATAGGTCAGAAATATTTGCTAAATGGCACAAGTAAGTCTTAGCCAAGACTGAGTTTTGATCCTTAGTATTTATCCTTCCGACCTGTGTTTTGATCCGTGTCGCATCCAGCTCAGACTCGCTTGTCTGTGCAAGAGAAGGGGCTGATCTGCCTGGCACCTCGGGCCGTGTTTATAGTTCCTGTCACTCGACCAATTGAGAGGAATGGTCTTCAACGTCTGCAACATGGGAGACCTGAACTAGGTGGTGGCTCCCACGGGCAATGCTCCGGAAGTGTGACCACCTGCAACAGCGCCCGTTACTGGACCCCGCAGTGTGTCTGTGAGGTGCTTGTCTTCAGTCTCTGCTGGATGCCAGGTCTATCCACACTAGACAGAAAGGACGGGAACGGAGCACGCGGGGTTGAGGAACAACCATTATCTAATTCGAGGGACACAGCTTGATAGTCTTGGCTTAAGACCCAAGTCCACACAATTTACTTTGTCAATACCCACTATTCACAACTGCCAGGTTTCAGCTATGTTCAGAGCCAAAAGAAAGGGAATCAGCATCATCGTGATGAAAAATGAGTGACCCAAGAAATACTATAAACAGATCTATCTAACTCCATGTGTCAAGTAAAAGATAAAATTAGGTTTATTTTGTTCCACCTTATTTTGACAACTCTGGTTGTCAACACGAGTTCAGAGTTGTACGATAAACAGTATTTTATATTGATTGCCTGCAAGTGCCAGTTAAAGAAAATAAATATCCTAAAACTGTTACAGTTCTGCATGGAAAACACCAGTTGCTTTGTTTGCAATCGTATCATTTCACTACTGCTGGTCGCTAAAAGCAAGAGTCCGTTTCCCATCAGATTTACAATGTTTAGTGATTCCTGTTGTTAAACAAAAAGGGACTAGTTACCAGGAAGCAGGGAATACGTTATGGAAATCCCCTTTGAGCAAACGCAAGGGAAAGGCCTCGGAGGGAGGCACCGACGGTGAATGTCAGCCCCGTGACTGGACCAAGTGCGGTGCTCGGCAAAGGCAGCGCCGCAGCGTCGCTGCTGTTTGTGTTTCCAGGTATCTTCTCCCTCCATCTCCCTCTCCGCAGTAGGCCCTGAGTAATTAACTGATGTGAGAGCAGAGTAAGTCACAACCAGTTATCAATCCAAATTGAACACAGGTGGTCAGGAATAGTTACCGCACACTGAAACCATGGTGGAAGCATTTCCAAGCTGACTAAATAAGCCATCTGTATGAAGCATATCCAATACTCTCTTTTAGCTTTTATTTCACAAATATTGCATGGGATGAAGGAATGTCAGGGCTGAACTCTCAAGTACAGATGTAGAACACATGTATTTGCATCAGTTTAAAGCAAGATTACAGACACTAGAAAGCAGTTGTGGTTTGGCACTAGAATCTTCCATTTTAATTAACTTACGGTCCAAATGATTTCTAGAAAGTCCTCCTCACGTTGCAGGAGTAGGATTACGTCTATCGGCACAGGTTTACCAAACAGATTTGCATGGGGGAAAGCTATAAGAACTAATTACTTCAACTCGACAAACTTCAGTCTAAGACAACAAATCAACTCGTACATAATCAAGTTCAGCAAATTCCACCGATTACGCCAGCAATAATCTCAAAACTATGTGTGTGACTCAAGCCCACAGAATATTACCCACCACACGCAGACCACCGTCAGGTGTGCTTCAAGGGGATCTTTCCATACCTTCCAATTTTCCTGATTTGTCTCCTCTCTGTCTTGCGCGTTTCATCCCCCCTCTGCTCCAGAGGAATCGAGCCAAGGTGGGATCAACTCAGTTAACGAACAATCGTTCCATTAAATCTCTCATCAAGATCATCATCTGTCATTATGAAAGCATTTCACTCCAATACTCAAGCGCTGAACAGGGCTACTTGAGCACGGAAAGAAGAACGCAACTAACTCAATTTTTAAGAGTCTTGAGATTGAACCCTTAAAGACTCAAAATGATTCATCCTTAAGATCAAATCCATGACTCTGCTGCTGGAAACAAGACCACACAAAGCCCGGTTTATTTTTTTCTTACTAATAAGAACAGACTGTTGGCTGCATTAAAATTAATAACCTGGTTTAGTCTGCTACTGAAATTCGTATTAAGCTCGGAATATTAAGAACGCAGAATGATTTCCATCTCATAAATATTGTATTTTTAGTAAATCCCTATTCCACAGAATTTTTTTCTGCATATTAACACTCCCACACCACAATGATTAAACACAGGGTTAACAAGCTGAGTTCGTAGACAGGTGATATTTTGCTCCATCCTGAATTAGAAAGAAAAAAACCCAAACCAACAAAAAACCACAGTGAAAGACTCAAGTAACAGGTACAGAACTACCCAATAGGCTACAGCTTGTGTATTGTATTTAAAACACCACTTGCCTTGTTGACGGTAAAATTCTTGCTAATTTACTGCTAAAATGTGATTTGATTCATTTCAAAAATCAGTTGTTTCAGGATTTTTTTTTTTCAAATTAAAAAGCTAAGAACGGAAAGAAAACAAACTATTATTTGAGATGTTATTACGTGATTTTAGTTTTGAGAAAGTCACCTTTAGATTTGAAGCTTTTAAGAAAAATATTAATTTTTGTAATGATAACACACAAAAGTAGCTACTTGAGCATTCAAAACCTGACACGTTCACTCAGATTTCATGTTTCAGAATAAACTAGACACCTTCTTTTTAGTAACCGTTTTAAAAATATTATATACTTAAAATGCTGGGGTTTTTTTCCTTTTTTCCTCAGTGTATTTATCCATTCTGTGCTATATCAGAATCATCTTTATCGTTGCTACACTAATGCCTGCCTTTCTTCAAAGCACATGTAACTCCCGATAACTTGATGTGTTAGGATGAGCAATACACGCAAGTAACATACTCATGTGGGAAAAAGCTAAAAAAAAAGACCAATCCAAAAGCTATTTGAAATTAAAGGCCTGGGTTTGGAAACACAAGAAAGTGCTTCCAGACAGGCTTTGGAAAGCCATCAGCAATGCAACTTCCCTGGAGCTACGCGTGACGTGTTCAAGTCAGTAAGGTTACGTTACCTGCTCCTTTTTCAGTCATGTAATGACAAATGACAAAATCTGCCCCAGTAGTAAATTTACTTCTTAACAAGTAAGAGAGCTTCTGAAGCTCCTGAACCAAGTTATGCACTTTGTGCCATTGAAAATCAACTGGTTTCCAATGTATTGTATCCACGAAGCAATCACTACTACGTATTCCTAAAAACTTCGGTGAGAACACTGCATGTCTAGTACCTATTAGGTCACACCCAGCACAGTGGAACAAGCACAAAATGCAAGCTGAAACAATACCGTGGCCTGCCATTTTGCTACTACGACATCCTCCATTCCATTAATTCCACTGCGTTAAGCAAAATTCGTATGAATAGACTCTCAAAACCTGGCAAAAGCTGTACTAGGAATTTGCAGAAAAATCGATCTTAATGCAAACACATTTGGTGATGCATGACAGTGGGCTAGAACACGGGGTCAGCACTTTTTAAATTCTATATTCCCCCCCTTTACTTTTGGTTGTTTGTTCTTTATAAGTAGAGTAAGCTACAAGACGACTCTGACAGGACAAAGTGAATACTCAAAACGCAACACACGATGCTGTCAGAGGATGCTCGACACGCTTTGGAAACAAGTTTACTCCTTTTTTTTAAACGTCAGGTGCTACTGATGTTAGCAGCTCTTCCACGACCCAGCATTATGAGCAAAGAATACACTGAAAACATACAGTTCTGAACTTGTGAAAAATATATCTCCAGTCTCCAGCCACAGAAATACGCAGTTGCAAGAGGCAGGGACACTTAGGGTCGTTACAAACCCGATGGAAAGAACATAATGAATTTCTATCACATTCACCAAACAAACATCCCGAGTTCATGTCAGCACAGTTCCTGTAACGCTGTTTTCCACGCTCTGAGCTGCCTCCTCTCCGCTCCCCTGCACTAAGCGAACCTCACCGCAACCTCGAACACTGTGGAGTGTTCCTGCCCCCTCTTGTCACAGCTCCATTACTACCACACCACGCTGCTATTTCCAAAGGTAATTCTACCTCTGACTGTTGTCTGTCTGGTTTTACCCTAGAAACTTTTCACTGCTTGCCCCTCTCATCTCTCTTACGGATCCCTCTCTTCCCAGACATCCCATTTCCAACGCTGATATCCCTTCTTTGGTTTTCAACTCACAGTATTCCACGCAGCCCTTCTGTCTGCTGTTCCTGCGTGCTTCAAATCAATGTGCAGTTCCCAAGAAAGAGAAGATGGGACTTTTATAATTGCTGTTTACGCTGCTTATAGCTCAGGTGTCTCTTCTCTTTCTAATAGCAGGACCTACTCGAATGTGCGTGACACCGTTAGGAAATCTGTATTACATGCTTCAGTGCAAAGCCATTCAGCGCTGCCCAGTTAGCGCGACCTCCCAGCTGGGCTGCTGACCCCAGCGGGGCATTGGGGTGCTCCGCTCCCCGCTCCCGTGTGCCGAGCCGCTCCAGGCACGCCACCGTGCCACCGACAGCCCGGAGCGCCACGCGGCCCTGCCTGCAGCCCGCTGTGGGCAAAGGGAGACGGTGGCGGAAGGCATTCTGCTCTGGCAATGTACTGGTGAGCTCGTCTAAACCTCAGCCGGCTGCGCTGGAATTAAACTGCCCAGAGGAGCACAGCCTTGCTGGGGAAAAAAGCCTGCAATAGAGGAAGGTGGTTGTGGCCACTCAAGCTAAAGCAGAACAAAAAGTGAGAAGTCTGAAAGACTTCTGTTCCCAGAGGCAAGTATGGACCACACATTCCCTTTTAGTTAGCAATTTCTTATTAGAATTCATGTCGTCGTGCCTCAGAAGGCAGACCTGAAAGACCTGGACACAGTCATTTTATTTCTACCCCAGTGCACATACTCTTCATCTGTCTCCACTGCGCTGTATCCGTTACACTTTGCACGTGAAGACTTAACAATGTTCAGTACCTTTCCCTTGGCAATTGGCAATACCTACCTCTATCTCATCAACAAGCAAACAGGCGGACCGATGATGTGATTTTTCAAAAGCATCTGATTGCAACTCTGCGTGCCAAAACTATAAGACGAGGCTGTGGCAGAGCAGCTCAGACCACCTAAGGCCAGAAGACCATAATCACTTTTCAATGCCCTTCTTCCTTTTCCGTGTCTCTCCTGCTTATCAGTGTCTCAGTCCCCTCCCAGGCCCACTCCTTGTGCCCGGCTCTCATGACAGGCTTCTCTGCCTCCCTCTCTCTGCTCTGGATACGTGCGAGGTCCGGCGAGTGTGCAAGGCTACCAGCTTTCAAGTGCAGCCTAATCAACTGAGACTCCAAAAATCCTCATGGCTTCCCACACCCTTCAGGAATAATGGAATACATGGACATCTTCCCAAACCATATCTTTCCTGCTGCTGCCTGTACTAGTTTTTTCCTTTTTGTTTAGTTTTGCCTTTTTCCCTCCCCCCATCTTTTTTTTGACAGTTTCTTTACTTTCTAGTTCATATGCTTCTCCGCAAATTTCTTGTCACTACCTGTGAAACAGTATCTTCCTTCAAACCTCAAGTCTGTTCCCTGCTCTGATGTTACCTTTATCGCGAATGTTACTTGTGAAAGTCCTTCTGAAAAAGTCGCCTGCTCAGAATGCGGCTACTTCTGCACAAGAACTTCACCGATAGCCCGGCAACGCCCCGAGGCAGACGCTCACGTTCCCAACACACTGCACACCTTCTAAGGCCCAGGCCGCCTGTAGCACCACCGAGCTGATATCCCAGCTTCACCTCAAAACCCCAACCCCGAGAGCCTGAGTTCGACATGATGTCTCAAATATAGCCTAAGGATCCATTACAATCAAGAAAAATATTCCAATTGACTTCACGGACTTTAAAGGCACATGAATGAAGATGTAAAAGCTGCTACGTCCCCTCGTCTCACCCGAGATGCAATAATGAAAGCCTCTACCCTGGCACTGCACCAAGAAAAGCCTCCACATTCTGTTCCAGCCAGTAGCAAAACCAGGAACATTCCCAGATCCCGTGAGGAATATCCAGGCAGGTGCCACTGCAGGCTCCCAGCGCGATGTGGCGCGGGAAGGACCTGTCCTCTGTCCCCTGCCCCCGGCACAGTCCCGTCGGCAGCTCAGAAAGGCTGGCTGTTGGCGCAGACAAGGCTCCGCCGCGCTGCAAACGCTCGGGGCGACAGTGATACTATGTGCGCTGCATTTAGGTCCAGCGCTGTAAAGCTTCCTTTGAAAAGGGCTTCTCCCACCAAAGTCAGTTACAAAGCTTCCGCCTCCCAAAATAACACAGGATCAGACCCAAAGGGAGGCTCTCCTTTATACCTTTAAGAATAAAAGTGCAAATTTTGGAAAGGCATAAGATGAAAAACCTATCTCAAGAAACAAAGCAGCAGTGGCCAAGATGCTCTGTTGAACCTGTTTTCCAATGACACCATTGCAGCTTGTACCAGAGAACTGAAGACAGACCGCCAGTGCGCAGCAGACCTCAGGCTGGGGATGGACATCTGAGAAGGAAGAGCCGGGCTGGGAGGGGGGGAAAAGGAGGGGAGCGGAAACGGCGGATCAGGTCCTTAATTACACGGCGTTTGGATGTTTGGATTTAGGTCACCTGAAAGGCCAATGTGCACTCTCTCTGTTTTCAAAGCTACCTTACAAGACCTAAGAAAGTGCCCGTCAATCTCCCCCCCCGGCCTTTGGTGCTCATGTCAAGGGCAAATGGTTGGGCAGCGGAAGTCTTCGCATGAGGCTGAAACACAATAGTGCTGGCAATTCTTCTTAATTTTTACTTTAAACCTGATCTTTCAGTTGCATGACTGACCAGGTTATTACCTCTGCTGAGCAAGGTCTGCTCAACGCCGAGCGTTCGGGGTCTGCAAAGCCGAGACAAACAGCCATTGTGTGGCGCGTCAAGGAAATGGGGAGGCAGTGACAACCCGTGCTGTCCACGGCCGGGGCAAGAAAATGCTCGTCTATCAATTTCGCTTGTTACTGTATATTACGCTCTATCTTTTACCAACTGCTGACAGTGATTTTTTTTAACATTTCCAGTTTGATCAGATAAAATAAAAAGCAGGTAAGAGCCCATTTTCATTCCCCTCATGTCTACTGCGGTAGTTCTGTCTCGGAGAGCATCAGACCACTTTCATTCATCGTTATTTATGTAAGACTACGTTGGTTTTTTTCACTCTTGCAGTCAATCTATTTTAACATGTCCTAATGCTGTAGAGAACCTGTGGCACCGCAAACAGAGAATTATTCCACAAGTAGAAACTTGCTCTTAATTACAGAGAAGGGAAACGTAGGAAGGAAAGAATCGATATGCCTGATTATATCTCCCTCTATATTAAACTCCAAAGCCTGTGATATTTTTCATTTGTTATGTCCTCAACGTCAGTCTTCAGGAAAAGCAACTCAGACGAGGCACCCATCAACGACATCACCGTTACAAAAAAAAGGGGGGCAGGGGGGAGACAGACCTCATCTTGCAGAGGGAGGCTAAGAAACAACTAACGACACAGAGAGATGAAATGTTTCAATCTCTTTCAAGACTGTCCTTAGGGCTATAGAAGGAAAGGGAGAAATTACACAAAGTGAAGTTGGATCAACTGAAGCAATGCAAGAACAGCAACTAATACGCTGCAGAAATTACCCGTACTACGTAATCCTCACTGAGAGCCACGCTTACTGTAATGCCCAACGCCAATCCCACCAAAAGGGCAGGAAACCACCCCAGACTTGACTCGGTCCAACGAGGACAAACCATTCCCTTTCCACTTAAGTAACTATCAGTAAGCGCAGCACAACACTTCTTCGACGCCGCTCCCTTTCTTGGGGACCACCTTTCAGCGGGCGGGAATGAGAAGGCAGCGAGTTCTCATCACATCCCTTTCTGGGTCCTCTTGGTTCAAAGGGACAGCAGGAATTTTTTCGTGGAGATAAGAACCACCGGCAGCCGGAGCACAGGACGGCGTAACTTTCGCCATGCGCGTGGCCCCCTACAAAGCAGCGTGGGGCTCCTGCCCCGGCCCCCCTTGGCACAGGGACAGGCTGGCGTACACGACCTGCCTGTGCTTACTGGGAACGTGCTTCTAGGCACCCTGCTCCATTTGTGCTTCCAGCTGAACACGCAAGAGCTGGGCTCAAACGGAACGAGACATGCAGCAGGCTTTGATAAACGTTACCATCTATCGAATTTCCAGTATTCTTTCGGTGTACTAAGGTTTCATCCTTTCTCCTTTGTTCATAGATATTTTCCATAAAGAGCAAACTTCACTGTTCTACAATTAATGGATACGGTCTGAGGGAAAAAATGTAAGAAAAAAATAACATCCCTCAGAGCTAAATCAAAATAAAGGGACGTTTTTCCTGCTGCGTTCTGGGCGATGGAAGACAGCCCATCATTCTGACAAAGCCGCAAAATTTCTTTTACATACACCGGTGAGCTCAGTAAACCTACCACAAAACTCTTAGAGTTATAAGGTTTATTTTATAAAAGTTCAAATCTTATATTTTATCTTCTTCTGGTAATAGAAAAAGTTCGTGCAATAGCTACTGGTTAAAAAGCAACAAGAAGTTCATTTTATTTTGCCTAAACTTGATAGTCATATAAACAAAGCAGAGCTTGCCATGGTTGTTATTAGTAGTCATACTAAGTTGCAAACTATCACTCAAAGCCACCAACCATCTTTAAGGGTAACTTACAAGAAAACAGTAAAGGATTGTAGAACCTTTGCTTAACGTAAACTTGGCCTGTTTCGTTCTGAGACATAAGCTAATTTAGCAAATCAAATGCTGTAAACGCATCCCATGGGTCCGCTTCTCCCATTCGAGACAAGAATTACAACAGAAAACAAAAGCGCAGGGTAAGAACTTGTAGCTGATGTAAAGCAGCTGAATATGGTGCTTCTCTTCGCTGGAAAGACTCTAAGAAATGTGGTTTGCCCTACAGCGATCGGAAATTCTGCACGCTCCGCTTGAGCTGCTTTGCCCCCTCCCTGCCGTCTGCTGCACACCGGGCCGGAGAGCTTGGGCCACCTCTTGAAACATGTCCCTGTGCTACACACACCTCTGGGGTGCTGGGAGCCGCGGCGCATCAGCTCCCGGTGGCACGGCTATCGAATACTCCACGACCACCCGGGTGGAGTCCCACGGACCAGGCAACAGAGCCTGAGCACCCATTCCGGCAGACACCCTGCAATCGGCGGATCCAACGGTGACGTAAATTCAGAGGAGGTCCTCGTGCTCATTTGCCTCTACTTACGGAACCCGTGTTTGCGCAAACAGTGTTTTAAGACAACTCTTAAATAAGATAAAAGCGCAGTCAACAGCAAGCTGACATAGGGCAGGTCAGGACTAGCCTGTCCTTACTCCTCCAAGTCACGCTCCCCGAGCCCGCTGGCGCGGTGCTTCACCTCCTGCCCAGGACTCAGGAGAACCAGTCCTTGTTCCCCGATGCCAGGAGCGCTGTGCCAGCGTCGGAGGCTCCGCCAGGAGCTCCGGGCAGGCCGGCCCGGAGCAGCACCCTCGGCCGCCCGCCGGGAGCAGGGACTCTGTCGGGCGTGCTGACTCAGCACTAGCTCTCTGGCAAACAACAGCAGACATGATGGATGCTCTTGGCTCTGGCAATTAAATAAAGATTTAAATATTTACAAAAGAAACAAAGAACATTGGAGAAAAAGCAGGCAGGAAAAAAATGAGACATAGATAAGATTTCTAAACAACAGAAATCTTCAGAAGAAGTTCAGTTCAGCCAACCTTTTATTCAGCTCGTTCTTTCTACCAGCACCAACACCGAGAAAGTGTCTCAGGGTTAAATCCAACAAATACAGATCACATAAAAGGCTGCATATCCAAAGAAATGTCTCCAGCGACCAGAATTTTAGCTGCTCTGTTACCAACAGCTTAATGGTTCCCCTTTCAGCTTCAGCAGGGAGAAGCCTGAGCAAAGACCATTTGGATCTCAATTTCCTTTTTCACCTGCTTTTTCAACTAGTCTGAACAATAATTCACATTACTGCAATTTAGCCGACATACACAAACTACTGAAAATAATTCATATAGCAAAATTCAAAATCCCTTCCACTAACCTAATTACAGACAGATTCAATGGGAATTTTTCTGCACAAAATTAAGCATAAGCTATGGGTTAAAATCCTAGCATCACTAAAACCCAAATGTTTTAACACACTATTTGAGAACAGGTGTTAAGCACAATACTACTAAGACTTTAAAAATTCTTTGCGGGAAAAAGAAATGAGCTTTCAGAAAGAGAAGCAACCTCTTGAAGCATACCGAAGTGCTACAGACATGGCTGAGAGAGGAAAGGAGAAAGTGAAAAGCAAAACCCGAAGCAGACGCTAGCCGGGAAACCGCGGGACCAGTGAGAGTTGGGGCAAGTCAGAGCCGTCATGAGAAGCACAACACAGGAGGAAATGAGCGCCAGTAAAACACCACAGCGAGAGGCAAGGCTGCTCCACGTTGCCCAGACCATTGGTGCATTTAGAACTTGGCTCGCTGTTTCTCCACCACTGCCCTTTTCCGAGGAACTGTGCTGACAATAGGAAAAGGCAGCTGAATACAAACTATCTTGATTTGTGGAGCGTCCCCAGTGTTCCATGAGAAACTCTTCTGTGCACGTAGCAGCAGAGCGAGAGGCACTCCTTGTCCCGAATGGCACACAGAGGGGGAGACGAGACACACAGGAACACGCTCCCGCGGTGTGTCCCAAGGACGCGACAGTCTCGTCATCAGAAATCCATTTTAACACAGCTTTATATCCACTCGCGAGGAGACTAAGGCCTGAGCCCCATCCAGACATAATGTGAGAAGGGGAGGGGAAAATCAAGGGCAGGGGGTGCAACAGGGGAAGACTCTCCCGAGCTTCCCTTCACCGGACTCCCCGGCCAAGAGGGCACCAAGACTACGGCCGGCTCCGGCAGCAACGGCCGACAAGCCACGGCTCGCTTCGGGCGACGGCGCTGCCCCACTGCCCGACCCACACAGTGAGTTTGTCTATGTGAACACTACAGCCAACCTTGACGTGTCCCCCAGCGCCCACGCCTTGGCAATTCCTGTTCTTTACTTAACAGTTCTGGCCCAGCCTTTCAGTTTTTTGTCTTTAGATCCCTGCTTCACTCAATACCTACTTCAGTGCGTGGGACACCAGCACTGCATCACAGACTATATATTCTATATATATATTACACATATAGTCACGTACATACTCCATTAAGCATTTTCTCTATCCTGCCACCCACCTCCCTGTGAAAATCAGTGTTCAGTGATCATGTCGCATGGACTACATCTTCTCCCAATACGCAGACTTCACGTGCAGGCAATCAAGAGTCCTCTGCAGTCCCTGCAGCTCAGCTACTATAAGCACTTTAAAAAAAAAAAAAGTTGAAATGAACCCACAAAATTTTGATTGCATACACACACTCAGAAACCTGTCAGCCAGTCTCCTGGGCGTGCGCGACCGCAGAGCCCGCGCAGCACAGCCCTCAAGTGAAAAGCCACGTATCCCTTTCTTTGCCAGGTTTGCACTGCAGCTTCTCTGCGGATTTCAGGGGCAATCAGTACTTTCACAGGGCACCTTTTCCTTTTTTTCTGCTTTATTTTGTTAGTAAACACAAAAGAGTATTGGAAACACTGTATTAATGTTGGTCTCTTCTGGTCAATTGCATACAAAAGTGTTTACTAAAAGAGATTGTTGCAAGTACCATAAGTTATCAGGAGTACTCATTTAAGGAGAAAGGAACAAATACATTCCTACACCATAACTGAAGCAGTGATTACAAACTCAGGCTTTTGCTTTACTTCAGAGCTACTGGATATCTGTTTCCTTTTTAATTTAGGAGTGCTCAATCTCCCACCTGGTTTGCTTTGCACGTGCAACACCCGCCCAGCAGCTGACCTGTACTTCCATGCAGTGTACGGATGCTACGCATTCTTTCAGAAAACACCTTATAAAATAACTGTTTCCAGGAACCTCCCAAAACAGTGATTAGAAAGTACATTTGCCAGTTCTGCAGATTTAAACTCTCCTCACACACGCCTGGTTTGTAAACCAACTTAAAAGCAATATAACATGACTCTGTTAAACGGTGATACGCTTGGATATCCAACAGGTAAGTCTACAGACAGCTGTAAATTTAGATCAGGTTTCCTGTGTTCTCTTTCTGCCCTGGAGCTCCGTTTATTAAAGCGAACATTTCAGACCAGGGCAGTACTCTGGAGGCATTGGTGCCAAATCGACATTTCGCATCTTCCCAGCGGCGCGGGCTGGGCTCGACCAGCCCCTGTCGCCAGGGGGGCTGAAGGAGAGTCCCCGTGCTCCCGCGGGACGGCAGGGGACGCAGGGCAGGACAGGAGCTGGCCCAGCACAGGCCCTGCAGGCTTCTGGCTGGAGCGCGGCTCCCGGGCTGCCGCCCTCCCACGGCTCCCCCCTGAACCTCGACCGCCTTGCCGGCCGCGGGCGCAGGTGTGACGTGCACCTGGGGAAGCATTAACTTTGTTCTCCGTGTGACCAAAGCAGGAGCTGCCGGCTGCACCTGCCCGTGCGCGGTTACTGGCGCCACGCGGCTGCCCGAGCGTACCTGCGAGAAACAGCCACGCTGCCAGGGGCAACCTCCCGCTGGTGCTGCCGCCCAGTGAAATCATACGGAGTCCAATTGTCTCCTGCCAGTTAGCCTTTGTTGTGGTGGGTTTCTTCTTGCAACACCCGAGGTCTCTTGCTCACTTCAATCTGCAGTCCCTGATGTAATGGGTTATCTATTAGACTTCCAAAACTAATTTTTCTAATCCTTTTGAAGACTATATTTTTCCAGCTTTTGTCTTATGCCCTCTTACACACAAACTGTTGCCCCGTCTTCCGCGCGCTCTCAAGCCCTCAGGAAGCGAGCTGAGTTTCAGTGCACCGCGGAAGAAGTCGGTGTAATACCTGCTGACTCCTCTTGGAAAGCTAGGAACTACTTTACAGCTACCTGCATAGTCTTCATGGAGCAAAACCTACGTGTATCTCGCTCAAGCGGAAACAAATCGGAGCAAAGAGTTTAAGGCAGAGACCACAGTCACGAGAAGGTGCCCGGTCCTCCTAGTGACTTCCCTGTGCTCTCCCCCCGGCCGGGGCGGCACACAGACCCACCTGGCACAGGGAGGGCAGCAGAAGGTGACAGGGAGGTGTCACTGCCTGTGTCGTGCTGCTGCCTGACCACGCAGACAACGTGCGCACCCAGTCCAGAAGCATGTTCAGTGCTGCCAAGAGATGCAATCAATCATTCTTGCAAACCAAACCTGAAGGGGGAATTAACAGCTCCCCCCTCAAGCACTGGAATTTGTGTATCTTGTTATGACACCTGGGAAGAAAGAACAGTTCAGAAAGACTGTAAGAAACGCTATAGAAGATGTCCCTCTTCACTGCAGGGGGGCTGGACTAGGTAATCTTTAAAGTTCCCCTCCAACCCAAAGTATTTTATGACTGTACAGATTTCGCTTGTACTTCCCAGATGAAAAATAATCCTGTTACTGAAAATATATGTCTTAGTAGGCCAAACCGCAGGCAGCCCTGGTCGCTGAAAGGAGGGAGAACAGGACCAAGGCAGGAACCCGGAGGAGGAAGGACCGGCGAGTCGGGCAATAGAAGGCGCGAGGGCAGTAGAGGGAAAGCAGAAAGGCCACCGAGTGCAAACCACGTGTTCGTCCTTCCCCTCCAGACAAAGGACGAGAGTTGGAGCATCTCATGGCCGTCATTCAGAGCAGCCCGGGACTCTCTCTACTTACTGTTGAGCAACAAAACCACTGTGACCTATGGAACGTGCACCACTATCTTTTTTCTATTCCTGAATAACAGAACCATTATCTCCATCAGTTTAGATTGTATTCTTTGACTGGAGCTGTTTATTTGATCACCTACTGCTGTAAACTTCTATCGCAGATAGCACCTCGCTGCCGTGGATTATCACAGCAAGAACCTTTGCTGGAGACAATTGTTCGTATGGGCTTCTAGGCTCTTTCTTCGACCTTCTAGAGCAAGTCCATTATCACGTCACAGAACACGAGTTAGCAGCCAGTTGTCTCCTTGCATAGGTGATTGCAGAGCACGGAAGAACAGCTGATGGCTAATTTTAAGAATGTAAATAGTACTAGAAGCACTGAAAGACAATGTTGGTTTACAAAATCCCAAAATGTAGAAGACTAAACTAAGGTTACCAACAGTCATGTTTCTGGTATACCCCCTTCTGCAATGACTGGATCCTAGGCCCTCTAAGTGCTCAACTGTTTATGAGCCCACAAGTTGATATTCATTAAACACTATCATACCTTTTCCAGAGAAGCAGATTGTCACAGCATTCGCACAGTGCAAACTGTGACCCTTCCGGTCGCAATGGTCTGAAAAATGGGTAACTTAAACATTAAGGAACGTACATACAGTACACACAAGAAAAACAGCCAACCTGATGAAAAAGATCTGCTATCTGCTTCTCTCCTTTCGCTTATTTTCGAGCCAAGGTGGAGGGAGGAGGACTGGTTTACCTTTAGTATTTTAGTGTATTTTAGATTAACAATCTATTTTCTTTTGTATTGTTTTATTTGGCATTTGTGGGACACTTACGTAGTTGTTAGGAGTATACACGCCAACACATACACTTAGAACAATTTCAGTGAGGCAGATCTGACTCTCGAGTGCTTGGTTATGTACGCTGCAGTTCATGATCCCAGACAGCCAAACTGAAATGCAGAGTTATTACAACAATGCAGACTGCGCACCATAAAAACAGACAATAATAAAGCAATTAAGCATGAGAGTGCTACACCTATTTAGGAAATAGTTTACAGGCTCTGGGAAAGCAAAGTAGGGTGGAGCGTCTCAGATGTTGTCACGAGCCATGTCTCGAGCACTGCAGAAACACAGCGACCCCACGATCGACACGTCTGAAGAGAGGTTCCTCCCCAGCACTGCTGCAAAGAGCGGTCAAACCGAACCGCCGCAATGACACTCCAACGCTCTTTGAGGACAGCCAGACAGCTAGAAAACACTCCCTACACATTATTCGGAGGCTGCAAAAGGTACAAAGTTAGCAAATCTACTAGAAAAGCAGCTCTGGCATGCTGGAACCCCCTCTGCCAGGAATCCCCTCTGCACTGAGATTTTGGCTAAGTTGGAAGGAAGGTCGGCTACTGCGTAACACAGAGCTCTCACATTCCAAGTGAGTTCTCGATTAAGTGCAGCACGTTATTTATAACATATTCTATTTCAAGGGCATCACTGTGATTTCCACCTGAAATGGAACATCTCCCAGGTATTGCAGTGTCGCCACATTTCACGTTCCTGTGAGAGAAAACCAACATATGTTGTCTTTGTCATTCACGGAGGCTTTCAACTGATGCATGTGGTTGACCTCAATTGTCTCCTAGGCTGCAAGCAATGACCTGTAGGCGTACTTCAGGCATGTGCTAGGGTCATTTATTGCTCTACAATTCGAAAAGTATATATCATAATGAAAGTATATGAGGTATTGACTGGTTCTGTAACGGTTTGAATTAGGAGGTCACCGAGTACTTGGCAAGAATCTGTACGACCATCTGACGACTTGTTGATTCAATCTCGTGGTACCAGGTGGCTCTCTCAGTAAACATTCGATCACAGCCAACCGCTCTGTCCAAAAGCCACCATTTCCTCTGGTAACAAAGTCTGTTCTCAGCGACGTACAACAGTCCACAGGCACGTACAGAGTGCAGCTATAAAGACGCTCGCAGTAACAGGCAAGGTGGCCAAGAGCGTCACTCAAACACGAGGGAGGGAAATACTTATGAATATTGCGCATCATATACAGAACCCCTTTAAAGCCTATTAGTTCTCATTCCAGCTGTCTTATTATGCTTCCTTCTTCCAGTAATGCTTTGAGTGTCTTTTCTTACAGCTGGTTTTCACTGAGTCTCACTTATCAGACCATTAGTTAATTTGAGCAAATGAAATGATCTGTTGACAGAATAGCTGTTTATTTCATTCATTTCCACTAAAAGCTTTCATGCATCAGCTCTTTCCGCCTTTCTCCATTGCTTCCCTTAGAGGTAATAATTTATAATGTGGAAGTCATTGTGTTTGGTAACATTAGGCAGCCAGGTGGTTGGGTTTTGTTTTCTGTAGCTAGGAAAAGAAACAGTAAGGGTTCAAGAGCTGAAAATGCTAATAAATACAGGTGGGCATAATGGTTTTTGAAAGCCAGTGACCAAAGAAGAAAAAATAAGTTGTATTTGAGAATATTGCCATTTTTCTATCAGTACCATCAGCATTTCAATGAGCTTACCCATGAATCTTTTTACCACACTGCTTCTTTGTTTTAAGCTAACATTATAAAACACATACAACCTGAAACAGGATCCCTAAGAATAAACACTGAAAGGCTCTTAAAACACACACACACTATTTAAGAATACAGGTTTTCCAGTTAAATCACATTATTACTTATTTACTGAGAACTGACGACGCGTTTCACAAAGGTTCATTTTGTGTGTGGCCAGAAAGGATAGAGAAGTATCTCTGGAGTTATATGTACCAACTTCCGATTGAGATCCTGCGTGCAAAACGTTTTAACTTCTGTAGCGCCCACCGGGCTTACATTTGGACCTGCAAAAAGCTAGTGCTGAAAACATGAAGCACAATAAAGAGCAAGTTCAGCTTCCAGTTCAGCACAGGAGAAACCCAGCTGATGGCAGCAGAGAAATACCAGGATCAATGTGGAACCCAAGGTTCTCATTCACACTGAAGAATTTTCTTTTTTTTCCTCTTCCATAAAACAGGGCTGTCCCGAGGAAGACTATAACTTAGTAGTGCACACGCAAGGAGATGGCATTCTGGCTCTGTTGAGCTCAATGGTGTCAAAACAGCCACTGACTTCTGCAGGGCCAGGACTCCAACCTCCGTTCCCAAGCGGACAACACACTACATCGACAGACGCGGCGAGCAGCCAGCGGGTACGTGTTCTCTGCTTTGTACAAGGATCCTACAGAAGAATAACCCACAAAACAGACACACATCCTTTAAGGTAAAGTCCCGTTTTATGATCTGAACTAAAAGTTTTCCAACCAATTTTCTGACTAGAAACATCGCATCTTTTTCAGAATACTGAACAAGCAAAGGACTACTGCAGAAAGCAAATTCAGGTTAGAGAAACCTATCTGCGAGCAAGTCAATGTCAGAGACCAACAAAGTCAGCTTTAAAAACAAGACCGACTAGCAAGCTCAAGAACATTTAAGTATACGGGACAGAAAACTGCGGTGGTTCATCCACCGGCAGCCACACTACCCTTCTGCACTGCGGGAACCATTAGAGTTGTCCTGCTGTCACATCAGGACTTCACTCCACAGCTGTCACGCTCGCCAAAATCCGTCCATCCCCCAAGTACAAGTAAACCCTGGGATCACCACGGCGTGCAAATCACACATTTGCATCACTAAACAGCCACGTAAGTTTTCAGGAGACAAGATAGACTCCAGAGAATAAAAAGGAAGAAGTCCAAGAGAACAGGTCACAGCTGGAGGAGAGAGACCCTAGAGGCGTCCCTCAGAAGATGCTACCTCCAAGCTCTGCTGCTTTTCCTAGAAAGGGCAAGACGGAGGCTCAACTGCCTTTCCCATGGAGAGAGGAAATTATGGACAGCCAGTATCCTTTACCGCATTGGCTGTATTTAAGACACTTACTAAAAAGCAAAGATTTGGCACTCATCTAGGTCCTGATCAGGACAGACCTCAAGCTACGTCTGTATCGGACAATCATGTAACATGAAGAGCAGGACTTCAGCAATGAAACACGTAGAGCCAGCAGCCCCGTGTCCCCACAACGTGCATATTTTGGGATCTTCACACCATAGGAGCACTAGTCTGATCCCAAGAACCGCCTGTCTCTAACAGGACGGTGCCCCTGGAGCCCAGCTTCTGGCTTAATGTCTCTTTTTTCCAATTAAAGGCGGTAAGTGCATTCCACGACTGCTCTGCGATGCAGGGCCGACGCGTGGTGAGCCGGGCCTGCCTGTTTCCAAACGGCTCTCCTCATCCCAGCTCAGACGCTAACGGAGAGGCAGCCTCCCACCCGTGTCCGCAGTCACTCGTCCGTCCCGCTCGAGCCGTCGTTATAAGGAAACCACAACTCCGGCCGAGACGAATAAAGCCAACTACAAGGTCTTTAAAGGAAGCTTAATTGGTCTTGAATTAATAGCAGTTAATAAAGTCATGCATTTTGATTGAATTCTAAGTGAACCTTGAGGTCTTCCGATGACAGCTAAACCCATTCGAATAATATGCCCCATCCCTGGCTCTCAGCTGATCTGAAACATTTGCCACAGCACAAGTAATTTGCGGTTATTCACAGGTGTTAGATTGCTAAAGTGACACAATTCACTCAGCTCTCCTAACTTGTGCTTCACTTTTGATTAATTACAAAGAAATAAAAGATGCTCTACGTTTCTCCCCTTTTTCCACATGCTTTTCCACGTGGAGCTTCACTTTTGCAGCCTTCTGACAGAAAACACACGCTATATCTAATCATGCAATTCTTAGGCATGCAAAATAATCTACAACCCCCATATGACAATTAAAATAGATTAATTTTTCCATGATACTGCACCTATGATTTACAGCAGAGGAATTGGGGGGTGTGGGGGGGGGAGAATAATAATTACAATAACTGATCCTTTGTAAGGTATATCTCTCCAGAACAGATCTGATAACCACAAAGAAAAGTCCTACTGAACTAAAGCGCTGCCTTAGCACGCTGCATAACATTTTAAGTAACATTCTTCGCTTGCTTCCTTATCCCCTTTCTGTTGCCAATACTTCACGATCCTGCAAGTGAACTATTAGAAATAAAACTACCCCATAAATATCCAGCCAGCTCCCTACCAGCCGGTTGTGAGGTTGAGAGGACTCCGGATCCAGCAGCCCCCATTGCCAAGCGTTCCAAGTGCTCCTACACTCCATTACCCCTGTCGCCAAACGTGCGTTAGCATGGAACACGCCACCAGCAGCACAGAATCACACCTGTGACTTCTGGAGATAAAACATAAGGAAAAAAGGTTC
Source organism: Pluvianellus socialis (assembly GCA_013400795.1). Taxonomy (NCBI): domain Eukaryota; kingdom Metazoa; phylum Chordata; class Aves; order Charadriiformes; family Charadriidae; genus Pluvianellus; species Pluvianellus socialis. The sequence continues at coordinate 44,444 of VZTS01002054.1, forward strand.
CTCTTCTCATCTGAGCAAGAAGCTTCAACAAGTACCACGATTTCCACACATCCCTACCCCCCATTTTAGTTTGGAAGAAATGCATGCTACGCCTTCAAGAGACAAAATAAGATGACGACATCTATGCCCAGGAAACGGCGTTTCATTTCTTTCATACTCCACTCTTTCCAGTGACGTGGAATTTGATATATATATTTTGTATTTCAAGGGCAGAAGTGATTTGTTTGAAATTAAGTTATGATTACTTACATGACTCATGCAATTTCCATAGCCATTTGCTAAACAGACAAACACAGTTTCAGTTAAAAGGGAAATAAACATTTCTGTAACAACCTCTTTTTCCTGAGAGGGAAGCCTTCAAAGATGTTGAGAAGCGGCAAAGGGAAAAAAACCCCATGTCAGCACATTATTGTTGGTCATACACAACGCGATCTCATCCTCCATCGAGTTTTCAGCACAGGAAACAGGTCTATTAGAAAGCGCCTGATGCACAAGCTGCTCTGAGCCCGCTACAGAGGTCGCTTTGAACGGCTCTAAAGGAACGGGCTGTAACCAGGGCTTTTATTCAGCTGCAATACCACACGTGCCCAAGCCACAAGGGCCCAGACATCTGCTTTCCCCGTCAATGCTCCCTGCAGAAAAACATGTAAACAAGCTCCATTCCAGTAGGCATGAATTCCACCTCATCTCCTGGCTGCAGGTCTCACACGACTCGGATCAGGACCATCAGCTATTCTGCTGTTGGTTGGGGTTTTGTGTGTGTGTGTGGAAACCTCCCCGCTCCCCCGACCCCCATCAGCGGAACAGGGGAGGAGCCCTTAGCTTACTCCTGTCCCTCCTTTCCATCAAGAGATTCCACCTACTGATCTGAAGTGCCACCACACCTGTGACGCCTGCAGGAACCTAACTGGAACTTGTTCCCATGGCCCGAAATGCAAATCCCAGCCGAGAGGGCGCCTGTGTCTCCAGATACACCAGTGCAGCTGCAGCCCTCCTCTGCCCCAGCACCCCCAGCCTCTCCCAAGGACCAGCCTCGGGGTAACCCAGAGACTTGCCCTGGGGCACAGAAGGAGTTCCCACGTATTGCGTCATTTCCTAAGGCTTTTGTCAATACAAACTATGATATCCACGAAGCCCTTTATCACCTTGAATAAACAAGTAATATTCAATGCGTACCAGAGTACAGGTGAGGGCTAGATAGGGTAAACATACACCTGTGTAAAGAAGTGGAGACCTGTCTGCCTGCCAAGTTCATCTGATCCTAAGACTTGCACTGGATTTCAGGTGAATTCTCACTCAGGAGAGCACAGAGAATTCCCCGGTACTGGCAAAATCCATCAGGAGCCTGTTGTTCCCTTACCCTGCGGCCCCCACTCTAAAACTTTAAAACTACCTTCTCCCTCATACATCTTGTTTCTCACATAAACTTTTCTGGATCAAGTTTTCGAATGGAACTGGTTAATAAGCAAATATATGCAACACTGCTGTCACGAGAGTTTCGTTTGAGAGAATTAACCTCCCAGATGAACTCAACATACGGGTGACCTGCAAAAGCCCAGATGAAACGGAGAGGAAACGGGAAGCTCAGCTAATCGAGCCACGCAGAGTGACCGAGCACAGCTGAGAGAGAGACTTTTCCAGGCACAGAAAAGTGCAGTTTCTGAGACTCCTCCTTCTCCTCCCACTCTATGTGAAAAAAATAGAAGACATTTTACCGTGCTTTTTTGGTTTGGTTTTGTTGGGTTAGTGACTTGGTTGTTTTTTTGTTTGGTCAGTTTTGTTCTAGTTTTGGGGGTTTTGATGTTGGGTGGTAGTTTTGTTTGATTCGGGGTTGTTATTTTGTTTTTGTTGGGTTTTTCTATACAAATAGGATACACTGGGTGTTTATACAGAAAAGACAAACAGAAAATCATCTGGCAGAGGCTGATTTCTAAGGGTCCAGATACACCAGCAGAGGTCCCACCAGCAACACCAGGGCAGAGGGCTGACACTGTTCACTGCATCTCCTCCAAGTCATATCCCTGTCATTGAGACACGCACAAGCGCAGATAACCCTTAAATCAAGGGCTGAGCCTTGCTGTCGATGATACCAGAGCAAAGTAAGGATTACAAAAAGCTTTGTCAAGGTCACGCTCATTCAGCTTCTGAAAAGTTTTTTACACCCTTTTCTTTTTCACCTCCCATTTCTGCAGTAGCCCTCAAGCCTAGCTCTGTCGCAGGTAACCCACCGAGCAGAGTAACTCCTGTTGTGCCGAGAACCATCGCAGCAGTGAGTGTCATCCTGGCAACGCTGTCGTGTGTGCGGTGATTTCTGAGGGAGACCACAAAGCCTTGCACAGACGTACCTGGCTAGACTGCAAACAGTTGAGCAGTCTTTTGTAGTCTTTTGTAGACTAGTTGAGCAGTCTTTTGTAAGGAATCCCAAGGACTTAATTAAACTGCTCGTTGGCTCAGACAGACCCAAGTTACCGCTGTCACTTGGTGCCATGCAAAGGAAGATGGGAAGTCATACGATGACTCCCTGCTGCAACTCTCATGTTTATTAGTCCAACTCGTGTGACTTGGAAGCAAGTCCCATGGCTTGCACTGCCTGCACCTCAAAAGGAGCCGCAGTTCTAGATACCGCAGCACCGATGCACGCGTCTCACCGAGCACGGGCAGGATCCTGCTGCCAGTGAAGCACCGCTCGGCAGCAGTTCTGCCCTTCCAAAAAGGCAGTGTTTTCTTTTGGTAGGCCAGTCTTCTCAGCAACCAGCGTACGTGGTCTGGGAACCCAGGTGCAACTCCTAAAAACATTCAGAATTGTCTGTAGCCCTGGTAATAATAGAGGCGGCACTCTCAAGGGAAAAATCCCAAACCCAAACATGGTTTCATAAGGAAATACCCTCTGTCTGTTAGTCCATTAGGTGCGCAGCAGTGAAAAGCAAGCATGTCTTTTGTGTTTATGACCGCAGCCAACAGGCTGATGTTCCGAAGCACTATTTGAAATGCATTCCCACACTGACGGGTATTAAGAAAACATTATGGGGTCTCCTGCACACCAGCAAACCGCGGGAGAGTCAGAGCTGAGGCTGAAATTGCACACTTGATGTACTTCATTATATCTAGGTATGTACCCAAGAGCTTGTAATAACACTCACTGTTCCAAAACCTTGTGATACGTAACCAGAGGCTGTTTTGGGGGCCCAGAAATTGTATCGCTGCAGGAGGCCTGAGAACTTGGGAACTGAGACCAGCTGTCTTCATTTTGATGGGACTCCTACTATTTATTTTTTGGTTTAATTTTAAAGGCTAGCCCATAATTTATTTACCTTCATTTTTTAGAGCCCCACATGTAACTTGCCAGGCAGCGTGCTAAAACCTTACTGGCGCTTTCTGAACCCAAGCTCTGCCTAGCACAGCCACGGTGGCTTCCGCCCGCTGGTTCCTGTACGCGCTGCGACAGCAGCATGAAGATAGGCAGCACGAGGGCAGAGGGGGGAACCGAACCTGCGCCAACATATACAGACCTGCCTAAAAGCACCAGAAAAAGGAAAAAAAAAAAGAAAAAAAAATCCCCCCAAACCCAAAGAGTTTAAAAAATAATTATTTGAAGTAAGCATACGAACCTAGTTCTACCTTTTTCTGCCCAAGTTTCTCAGGGCTGAGTTTCACCCAAGGAAGGGAATCTCCATTGGAAGCTTCCAGCAGTTCCAGACTGCTCTGGATCCAGGCGTTGGGCGCCCGATGGCCGCTGCTGCTCTGCGTCCACAGGACCAAGCAGCCTCTCGCCAGCCTCCCCTCTGCCCAGTGCCCACCAGCCTCCCCTCTGCCCAGAGCGCTCCCCGGCTCCATTCCCACTCCTGGATCCCTCTCCCAGGCAGGACGGGGCTGGCGAAGGGGTGCCCCCGCGCTCTGACTCCGCAGTGTCCCCCACGGGAGCGGGGCCAAACGGCGGCTCCTCGGGGGGAGGCGCTGAAAACCACAGCCGCAACGGGAACGGGATGGTGCTGCATCAGCAATTGCTTTTTTTTTTTTTAACAGTACAGTAAATACGTGCAGTAAGTCACAGAGGGCCTCCATTTCCAAGGCTAAACCATCACAGCATTGTTCCACCCTATCTCATTTCTGCCACACATGTAACCTCTGGTGTCCTATTTCCCCCATGGAAGTCCCCAAATGTCCCGGGAAGCGCAGTGCCCGGGGTATTCGTCAGGCAGCTCAAAGCACAGGGTGCTCGACGCTTCGCAAGAAAACCTGCTCACGTTATGTTGTGGAGCCACACTTCAGGCAGCATTTCCTCTGCAAACTCTAGAGATTAATTAGCTAGCCATAGAAGAATAAATATCAACCCCAGAATTACAGGAGGGAAGGAGGGGAGTTATGCTTTTATTTCAATTAGGAGAGTGGAAGGAAAGCAAAGAAGTGTACGCTGATCAACTTCCTACGCAAGCAGAACCAGGAAATAAGATCACAGTCACTTTTGACGTCCAGCATGCCCAGTGCTGCCTTTGCAGTTACTTCTATTATTTTTCTTTAACGTGACAGGCAATCTAACAGACAGAAAACCAGACTCCTACTACCCCCTAAAGAAGGCAAGAACAGCACCATTCCATCTAAACCCAGCACTAAGACCAGGATGACCATTCTGGGCTCATTTTCAGTTGCATTATGAAGTTCAAACGGAAATAGATTGAACTTAAATCGTGAAACTCAAAACTTGACCCCCTTGTAGAGCATGCACGCACAAACCCTTCCTTGTGCAAAACTGAAGCTATTAAGAAGTCAAGGATATAGGACCATCCTCCCTTCAAACTCAATGATAATGATCTAACTATATTTACAAATGGAACTTCTAAGCGTTGGGAACACCGTCCCCCAACCGTAGCTACACGAATGCGGAGGAGTGACAGACAACACAGGAGACATTCCCAAGAGGCCTTTGCCAGCGTTATCCCGGTCAAGTCAAGCACCGGCAAGCGCAGCGCCCGGCCGGCCTCGCTGGCGCACACAAGTCAGTGGGCACGCGGCCACGTTCGGAACTTCCCTACGCTGGACCCGACCTATCGAGCACCCCACCCAACCTCAGCGGGGACACTCCAATAGCACCAACGTTCCTGAGTTTCCAAGAGTTTGTCCCAACATCAGGCTGCATCTCCCTCTCTTAAAAGCGCACGTGGGAATGAGTTCTGCAAAGCAGGAATCTACGACTTCTTATAAAATCAAAATACGCTTCACAAGATGCTTTTCCTCTTTGTATCACTTACCTTTGTGGCCTTCTGGGCAGTGTTTTCATAGGCTTTGCTTATTTAAAACCAAATTAACATCAACAGGTTTCTAGGTTTCAAGAAACGTCTGCCAAAGCAAATAATCTTTTTCAAATGTTCCACCTGAATTTTTCCTGTAAAACACCTTCTTTTCGTACTTAGATTGATTTTTAAGCTTGTAAGACAACTGTGTTCTCACAGGTACTCACTGAAATTTTTCCAGAACGATTGGCTTCCTCTCTTTCTGCCAGGGCCCGCAAAAAGTTGTCCTTCAGTTCTTTTCCCACACTTGCTAGTGACCTAGAAAAAAAAAAGGTATCATTATTACTATTAATTATTGCCTCAGTCTTTGAGTTCGCTGTTGGGTTAAGTGTTATGTAAATGTAAGGAGACAGTCCTCACCCTATCATAGCTAATTTGTCTATTTTCTGTTCTCATTACACAAACCTTTAAACCACTCTTCAAAATTCATCAATCCTACATATTATGTATATGTATATACATAAGTATATGTATATGTATATACATATTATGTTATGTATAACATAACAGTAGTTTATCAAAAGGTGACTTCTACTAATATGCACTTTCAACTACAGATTCTGAGTAATCTAAGTGCTTATTTTATATCTCCAGAATCATGGCCCAAATCATATTTACATAAGAAAATCAACTTTTTACTGTGTACCAATATAAACACAAACAGATTTCAATACTTCATTCTTCAGCCAGTGCCTACTCAAATGAACTACCACGTACTTAGGCTGCTTGGTGTGGTAGGATCAATATAGTTTCTGCACACTTAAGTACAACACATGAAAAAAACCCCACACCACAATTTTGCTCCAGAAAAGCGGAGGCGGGGAGGGGGAAGAGAATCACAAGAAAGGGTAGCATACACTAAAATTTACTTGCTAGCCTTTGAACATAGTGCCCTAGAACTCAGTCATTAAAAAAAAAAAATGGACAAAAAATAGATGGACAAAAGCACTTAATATGGGACACATCCTGAACAAAGATGTGATTCTTTAAAAGAGTTTCTACTAATGTCCTAGCCTAATCCAAAGCCCTGCGCCATCTGCAGGAGTCACGGCACTCACTGCACCGGACACCGTACACATGAGAACGAAGAGGAAACTCCCGAAATCCCGCACTGGAGTGGATCCTGCACTAGAGTGGCTTCGCTGGGGCTTTTCTCCTTTGAACACCTGAAGTGGGAATGCTGACTGGAAAGCGCCCTCTCACGCAACCCAAGGCAAACCAGCGCCTCCCAGTTTGGCACTCATCTGCGTGAAAGGGGAAGGATTACTACGTCCCCCCACTACCTCGATACGAATATTTCCATGAAAAACAGTAACGCTTGTCAATATAAGGAGACACAATAGAGCATCAATCGAGATCTTCCTATCCAGTTGATAGTGTATAAAGTTTGAAATCAAGGAGTGCCGCAAAAACTGAAAAACTCCCCTCAGGAAGTTTTTCAATATAGGCATACGTGGTAATGTCCTTAAATTGAGAGAAAAGCCTGCATCTAAGCTTCAAAACTCTGATGTAGAGCTACCGGGTCAATCTCTGGCCACTTTACCGGCTTTACCCAGAAATACGTTAGTTCGAAGCCGTTTCAGAAGTGCATCTGCTGCACTGTGAAAATAAAAAAACGAAAGACTAAAGTATGGATTAAAATACCTCAGTTAGATGTAAAGGACAGATAAGAAATGGAGTATCAAGTTTTCCTTTTCCTGTCCAGTAAAGAATTCTAGACTCCCCAAGTCTTCCTTTCTCTAGCAGAGGTTGATAAAATAAATCAACAGTAAATCCATGTCTAACAACTATCCTAGCCAATTTGACATTTGTGGCTCCTATTTTGAACCCGAAGGAGGGTGTGGGTGCCTGAAAGATTATGTGTTTTTATCCAATTAAGTCTTATGTTCCAATAAGAGATTACATCTTTCCTTAAAAACTTCGTCTTCCTCCCACCTTTCAATTACCAGCAAAATAATCCCTGACCCACTTGTAGAACACTAAGATGTATAAAACTGCTTTTTAAGTCCATATCATTAATTCTGCATTAGAACACAGAGCCACACCTGAAATCAAGCTGCACTATTTCCACAAAATACGAGGTATCACTGGATGGCCCTGTCTGAGTCAAAAATCACGGAGCGCTAAAGCACAGACCTAGGATATTGCAGGTGCATGACAGGTCTAAAGCAGCAGCTTTTCACAATCCTGGAGATAATTCCTGAAGGGCATCATTGTGCCTTACTGGCGGTGGTGACTCCCCGGCCTCTGTTTCAGCCCGTCTAACTTCGGAAAGATGCAGGATGAGAAAGGCATCATCTGTAGGCACGTACTTTGTGTACACCACTCAGCGACAAAGCACCCTTCGCTCTATAGAAGACGCTTCCACATCTCCACAAAGAAAAAAAATAACAATCTGGATTTGACTAAAATAAATTCTTTTTCCTACGGCCCATGAGAATAACCATCAACAACAATATTACGACCGAATAAAACATTAGGAATACAACACATCAAGGCTGAAGTGACACATAAGCAAGATCAGGTGGAGCAGAGCTTAGCATTAACCACGTGATTTTTTGTAATGAAGAGGGGGGTGGGACAGAAAACATACATCCACACACACACGAAAAAAAGTAAACACCAACAAACAAGCAAAACTATTCTTGAATCATATCTGAGAAACGAGTGAAACGGCTGTCCATTTAGAGAACCATTCTTAGGAATACATCACCATTTTACCCTCACAACCATGTCCCTAATAGCCTAAAAATAAAAGAAAATTAAAAAAGTTCATGGGACCAGTGAGTGCAGAAGCAAAACATGAGATGCGTTGTCCATATCAGACTCCTAACGTCCTTGCAATCCCGTTTTAAATGCATACTATTACTCGATAAAGAATAACAGAAGGTATCACTGTTAAATCTGAATCACAAACAAAGCAGAAATAGGCTCAGGCTACTCCAAGGTAAACCGTTATAAATTTATGAAACAAGCATTAGAGAGAACGAGGAGCTTAACGCTTAAAGCCTGAATTCTACATCTCCAGGATCTGGAAGCATTCCCAGCATCTAAGGAAGTATTTCCTGAGGTACGGACAAAGACCCAGCTACTTGGTAGACCTTCCACTTTTTTTAACTGGCAAGGATTTACTGCTTTATTTCCTGCATGGAAGTTCATGTTATTTCTTTGAGTCTCAGTCTTTTTCACTTCTTGGCCCCCTGGGAGGTTCCTCCTCCGCCTGGCTATGGGAGCTTGGAGAGCCGCCTTTCCTCTCGGCGCTTGCCCTCACAGGAAAATTGCACCCGCTCACCTGAAGGGAAATTCTCACCTAAGGTATCAAAAATGGTACAAAAGGTCCCATGAATACTCTTAAGACTGGCTTAAACCAGGCTCATTTCAGCATCAAACGTAATGGATTATTAACTAATCTGTCTACAATCAGATGCAGGCTTCTGCAGACATCTATTTGCTTGGAACTGGCTTAAAAAATTCAGTTTAACTTCAATAAACTATACATAAAGAACTGCAAGCTTCTGGAAATACAAGCGTACACCAAATTGGTTTTCAAAAGTTCCAGTTATTCATGGTTCTCACCTAAATAAGGCCACATATTCACTAGGAAGAGGCAGCATTTCTGGGAACGCAGATTTTTCTCTCCCTGCCAGGGCAGCACGTACATTCTCCGTGCTCTCGTTTACCATCACAGCAAAAGAAGGACAAGAAAAGATCAAGGCATGCCGCTCTGCAGAGGTTCCCACACACAGGAACAGGCTGAAATTTTGGGGTGTGACTAGTTAGGAATTCATGACGGCCACGTAAACCTCTGTTCCAGCTTCCTGCCAGGTGAGATGAGGGAGTTCTCTGGGCAGGGAGGAGCAGCAAGGAATTCTCTAGCACCCACTGAACTCTACTCCTGTCCCCTGAGTGTTATTTAACTCGCCAGGACCTAAAAATTGCTGTTTAAATGAATTTTTAGAAAAAGTTACTTCCTAAAAGCTGTATTAGATCCTTCACAAGGCTAGAGGGTTACAAATTATATACTATTATTAATACATATATTATAAACTATTATATATTATACATTTAACACACTTGCAGGTTACAACAGCCCTCGAAAAGGAGAGCACAGAATATTTCATTTTTAGCATAAATTTACGCATCTCCAGCATCACGCACCTAACGCGTTCACGCTGCTCCGCTCAGCTCATTGCTCAGCGTGTGCCTGAAGGATGCCTGAGCGCGACAGCCCAGGTGACTGCGGTCACCTGCACGTGTCACTGCACATTCCTGACGGACACTGTCATTGTTCTCTGCACCACACAGGCAGACAGCAGGACGTCACTGCGCTAGGTGCCCTGCAACCCTCCTCTCTTGGTCAGCTCTGAAACCAAACACCCCGGGACAGAAAAGCCAGGGGGAAAATTAAAATACAGGCAAAGGATAGTATTCTCATTTTTCAAATGGGAATCGGAGAAATGCCAAGATTAAGCAACATATCCAAAGACAACACAGAACGTTTCTTCAAACCTGTTATTATTGTCACCAGCCTGGTGGCAAATGCTCCGTAACTAGGTGCATTGAATATTAATTTCTGTATTAACTTTCCTCCTTCTGAGGGCAGGCTTTTGCTGCACCTGCATCAGAGGCAGCGTTAACAATGAGTAGCGCCGCTCGCTGCAGCATCCTTAATGGAAGCCACGGTGCAAAGAGGCACTAAGGTTTAGCAAAAGCAGAAGGGATACTTTCCTAAAGGAATTTGTTCGGGTACAGAAACTCCTAGTGATGTTAACACTATTAACAGCTTCAATTCCACGAATACAGTTCTTACTTCATGTTTCTCAAAGTTTCACTTATGAAACCGTACATTTCCACACTCTCTCGTTCCTTCCACGGTGCTCTCTTCCTTCCAAGAGCTCCCGGTGCCTTCCTCCATCCCACATTCCCTTCTCACATTCCCAGTGCAGATGCCCTTTGCTTGCAGCGTGCTTTTTGCTCTTCACTGCTAGGTGTTAGTGAAACACAAAGACAGCGAGCTCTTTTTGAACTTAGGTTAGAGCTCCTTGATTCTTATTTTGACAAGCTACGCTGCATTCTTCCTGTCCCCCGTCCCCCCCTCCCATTTTGTTATTGTTCCCGAGGGCTTCATTTACTTTATTTTCCTACATCTTCTACCATGTGGGCTTTTCCTGAGAGGGCTGGAGTCACAGTTGGAAACAGAACAATGTAGTTTAACTTTTAGACAGCTCTGTTGACCTGAAGAATGCTTTTTATCAAACTGAGATAATGGGAAGAACATCTAACAGTCACACTGTTGTTTTTTCAAAAGTACGCTCCGTGTTCCAGTTCAGCAGAACGCCGGACTGGAATGCACATTCTCGCCTGATTTCTGCAAAGCAGCTGTGTTTTGCAAACACCTGCCCCAGGATTAGTGGGGAGACAGGCCTAAGAACTCGCTCCCAAAGTTTCTCCCTCATCTCCAGACACGTAATTTTTATTTTAAAACATTTGAAGTTTCAACCTCCCAGTGCCACGCACTTAGAGCATTGTGTCCTGAGGCAGCACTGTTACTTGAGCGCTGTTCCAAGACATCAGATGCGTGTTTGTTTTCTCTACGTGAGCTACGCACGCCTTAAAAAGAAGGGAGAGACTATAGTACAAGATTACACCTCGGAGACCAGGGTGCAAGTCTGGGACTGGAAAGGTCCAAGTTCATCATCTCACTCTGTCACGAGTACGTGGTGCGAGCATGGCCATTAGCTCGGTTTTCTTGCGCCGTATTTCCAGTCTGAAAAGCTGGGATGATTCTGCTTCTCCAGCTCAATAGGCTGCAAGAGGCCCAGCACTTCCAAAGGCATCGGGAAGCATTCGGACACTGCGGTTATGTGGACAAAAACTCGCTCGAATATGCTCTGACACATTGCAATTGCAAGCTCCATCAACCCACTTCTCATTAGCAAATCTTCTCTGCAAGGATGAGGGAAGGCACCACCTCCACGGTACAGCACTCCCTTCATCCAGGGACAGCGTGGCTGCGCGGGCTGCCCGGTGGGAGCCCCAGCCTGGCTCTGGAGACCCCCAGCTCACCTCCTCGGGCTCCCTCCCTTCCCAACGCCGCAAGTGTACTTGTCCCTCTGGCCAGCTCGCCTCCAACGGGATGCCAGGTGCAAAGAACCGCGGCAAGAGAGTCAACGTCCATCCAAATCTCAGTCAAGGGGACAAAGGAAGGAGGCGGCGTCTGGCTGACCCGCCGCGGCAGCCGGGGCGAGATGAAGGCCCAACAAAGGCAGTGTGCCAGCATCGCCACGACCAGTACGGCAGGACACACGGACGGCTGGGGTTTACTGCATGGTGCCATTTTTTTTCAGTTTTAATGACACAATAAAGAGTTCAAACCGCAATAAGATAGGAATAGATAGGAATTACATAGAAAGAGAAGATTAAACTTGCAACTATTTGGACATTTTGGGCCATATAAACATTTGTAAAATCTGCTGGTTGCATAAATGGGCATACAGGAAATGCCTGTCTAAGGGCCCTAGTACCATACATTTCATTGTTTAATAAAATGAACAAGGAACTGTAACAACTATACTTACTACATGATATTTGAAACTCTATGGAATAAATTATTTTTTTAAAAAAAACATCTGAGTGGCTTATATGCGCTTCTCTGGAACGCTTTCCAGAGCTATCACAGATTTGGCTTGCGCTGAGCAGCCCACACCTGACAAAACACTAGCACCAATATTTCAAATGGTCCAAGCTACTAGTAACATGGTCCTGTCACTTGTCCAACATTCACAAACTTTAAAAAAAAAAAATTCCTTTATCAGCGCTGGTTAAGGCCGTAGAACACACACACTGCTGCCGGTTTAAAACAAGGAAGGAAGGTAATTCAGAGATTTTACTTCGTGCTGCTGTCATAGCTCAACTTCTATGAGAAAAGGTAACTGTATGTCCTACACCTTGTGCCTTTTGCATGAAAGATGTTGACCTGCAGCGCTCACCTCGCGCCGAGAGCTCAGCGGACCTTGGCAGGCGCACTGGTCGCGCGGCCGCAGCCCAGGAGGAGGAGGCGGAGGATTTCAGCCGGGCTGCGGGGAGCCCTTCTGCTCACGCAGCGCTGGACCAGCAGCTCGCACGGCTCCGAACGGCCCCCGAGACCTTTATCCCGAGAGCCCTTTGGAGAAACACCACCATCCCGCCACATACCGTGCGCTGAGCAACTGGGCCCATACCGCTGCCAGTTTGCACTGCAGAAAGGCATCAAGAAACCAGGGGAGAACCAGAGCCCCCTTTTTCAGCAGCAGGAAGAGAAACACATCTACAGGTCTTAGTAGTAACACACCTCAGTCGTGACTGCTATGACCAATAGCTTCTCCAAAACTCACACCGAACGGTTCAGCTGACGAGGCGCTGCTGTCCTGTAGGGCTGTCACACCCCACGCAGGGCTGCAGGCCCCAAGGCTTCTGCTTATGAAAGCAATTAGGAAAAGACCCATCTTCTTGAATGATGCATAGAAATAATTATACTCCCCACGAGAAAAATGTTTCTTTCTGATTTTGTGTTTACTGAGCAAGATAGAAGTGAGGGAGGTTGCCCACACACGCCATTGTCACGCGCACAAGCTACCAGACAAAGGGGTTTGCTTAAGGGATGACTGATTTGGGTTTTGGCTTTGGGTGTTTTTGCTTCAATAGAGTCTAGATGATGACCGCAAGGATCCTGCAATACGTAATTCAGCCTCCAGGCCAAGTCCTTCACAGGATATCATTTTCTGACTTACAGTATAAGGATATGAGTGGCTGACGATTTCTCAGCAAAAAATCTCACACCGAAGCGTCAAGCCCCGTCTGCAGCAAACTAGTACTGTATAAATTTTCACTACCTTTTCCATGACAAGGACAATCCAAGCACCCAGTGCACCCGAGGGTGCACAGATTAGCCGGCCAATAGCTCCGGCCACGAGAGAAGATGCCCAAGGGGTTCTCGGGAGCTGGGGACACAGGGACACACTGATGTGCCATTCGTACGCCGCTCTGCGGAGACGCCCCCAGCGCTGTGGCACGTGAACTCCCCTCTCGCTCACCACGGGGAAGGCTGGCAGCAGAGCGGCACAGCAGCCAGCCCGGAGTCGCCCAACACTCCACCATTCCCCCTACGCCACCTGAATTTTTCACAAGCTGGGAAAAGTGCCAAAGCCTTGGCACTGCTGGGAGCGTCCCAGCTAACAACGAACTGCCGGAACAGCAGAACCACCTCTCCAACCCATCGGCGACCCCTGGGAGCATCTTCTAAAGGGAACCACCCACCACATTTTTGCCTGTAGTTTTCAAGTCACCCACAGAATTGATAAAAACATGTCTAGAGGTGGTTGTGGGATGCCCAAACTCACAAAGAATTGGTTTTTTGCAAGTGGTTACAGAAAAGGAGCCGAGATGCAGATCTACGCAACTACAGTACCAGATGTACAAAGGTACAGCTGAAACACCTGATCGGCTCCGTAAGACACGTATTACAACATTCACCTTTTCTGGTAAAGAAAAGTTCAAAAGAACTTTAATTCAGTGTAAAGAAAATAAAGCACCTCTAATTGTTACGCATTTTATTGTATGGGACCACATTTCTGGAACCCCAGCAGAACTGTGAACTGGGATGTCATTAGTAACGGAGTAACTCATGTATGATAATAAAGGTATTTATCAAGAGGCCATTCACTGGATAAGCCAACAAAGTAGATTTACCAAGATATCCCGATGCGTTTACAACCTTTTTCCTACAAAGCAAAATGATTTCACTATCTTAAACCGTGAAGACTCTGCCCCAAAGTTGCAGTTCTTAGACAAATCTCTTACTTGTGACTCTCAGAAACAACATCCACCTTTTAACAGTCCTGTCCTTCCTTTCTAACCAGGACAAGTGGGCTATAAAGAGCTACTGCCACTTCCCGGGAGGCACACGGCGCCAAAGCGACTGTCACTGAATTCCTTCTCCCCCTACGTCATGCACGCTGCGTTCCTTGTTTGACAGCACTGCCTTCCACAGAGCAGGGGAGCTCCCAGGACACTTCCAGGCATCGGAAAAGTAGTTGCTTAAGTGCACAGGGGCATCGGGGTCATAGCAGTCAAGATTTGCTAGTCATTTGCCAAGAAGAGATGTTTTTTTAAACTGATTTCATGAGAAAATATTAACATTTTACTAACAGGTGCAACAGTATGGGTAAAAGTCAGATCATCTCTACTTCCAGAACAACACAGAATTTGCTATAACAACCAAATGAAAAATCCTCTTTTGGATGAAGCAACAACAGAGAAATGATCTTTAAAGGAACTGCTTCCACTCCACACCTGGCCCCACAGTCTGTGCAGCTTTTGCTGCAGACTACCATCACATTAGCATTAGCCAAACATTAGGGCACACCTCTCGTGGGACTTACAGCCTTTCACTGGACCCAGTCTCCATGCCTACTCTAGTAACTGAGAACAGGAGGATCACTCTTAGCTTCTCCCGCAGAGTAAATAAGGTCCTCTGTATTTGCTGCTTTGAAATAAACATTTATAGCTTTGTAGGTTGAATCGGTTCCCATCAGACCCAGACAGGGCTTTAATGTAACACAGGTTGAAGACTCCTTTTTGCTCCCCTTCTTCCTTTGCTTTCTTACCAAAAAATAGCGGCTTTGGACAGAGATGTCACACCGGGGAGGAGAGTGTGGGAGGGAGGAGAAGGGGTTGAGAAGCATGAGCAACAGCCAGGGGCTGCTCCCAGTTTCCTCAACATAACTGACAAAACCGGCACCTACTGCTGGGAATAAGGCTGGAGCAACGGCTGACAGACACAAATGCTTGGTAAATGCAGGTTCGAGGGGAATGAGGTGAGCCAGCACACACCTGCTCACTCCAGCACACAAACGCTCCATTTTCCATGTCCAGTTTTTCTGAGGATCGAAAAAATTACTTCTAAAGCAAAAAGATTGAAGGCAGCACACTTAAATGAGGTGCTCTTACTGGTTTTGTGCTTGGCTGCCTGACCATCCTGCACTTCAATTACGTGGCTGCTATTATGCAAACCAGCAGGAAGCCAGCAGTTATGCACCTGGCTTTGCCGTGTTCCATACTCCTGTGAAGCCCCAAAGCCCCATTATGTGGTAGACAGCACCGGCATTGCTCCCCTCGGCTTACAGCAGGACAGGTGAAGGGCTTTTCGAGCTCAAACAACCGTTACAGAGAATTCAAGACAACAGGGGTTAGATTTGGTCTTACAGCTGAGAACAAAACCATTTAATATTACTGAAAACGTAGCGTTTATTACAGCTGCTCCTGTGCACCCAGATACGTTATGGGTGAGAGAAGAATAAGCAAAGTCCAAACCGACCATCAGACACCACAAACGAGCCCAGCTCGGGCACTGAACTCGGCGTACGCGCAGTGTGGTTTGCAGTACCGAGGCCTTCCACGTTCTCTGGTTCAGTGCACAGGGGCTAGAGGAACCTCCTGCATTTTGGGAGATCTGCATCACTGTAAAAGTTTTCACAGCTCTAGATCTTAGATGTTCCGACTTACTGTTGGTAAAAGAGCAGCTTCCGCTTCATCAGAGCACATCTTTTCAACAGGCTTACGATGAACACCGATTCTGCCCTGCGCATCCGAGCTATTCCACGTAGACCTGAAAGTCTCCAGTAGAACTTCCCAGATGGGCAGGAAAGGGTGAGCAGTATATATACACCATTGCACACATCTGAAAGTTTAGTTTTGGAAGCAGTGATTAACAGCTGTACATCTACAGATTAACCTTCAAGTTACCAACTTAAATAAAAGAAAAAAAATAAAAGTAGAGCTGGAGTTCCAAAGGAATACCAACCTGATGCACCAGTTTGGTGAAAATAAAAACTTTGCAAGAGACTCTTTACATGTGATCTGTGCCAAGACGGCAGTAGAAAGCCTTTTGGGAAAGACAGAAGCCAGAAGACCCTCAGATAACATGATGAGTTCCCAAACAGCACCTTAGCTCTAAGTGAGGGAGTACAAGACAGTTTGGTGAAGACGTGCTACTACTCAAATGGAACAGGCTGGAATAAACAAAACATCAGGCACACCAGAGGTGTGTCATGTAACAGGTCAAACAGGAACTGAGATAATACCAGAGAAATTTAAAAAGATGTGGCCGTGCTGCTGGAAGGCTCCTGAGTACGGACAGAAAGTCACGGGGAGAGCAGCAACACCCTGGCAACCAGGAAAACCCCCGGCTCGGGTCTTACAGGGAGCTCCTGGCCCTCCAGGAAAGATGCTCAAGGGTAGATGCAGCTGGCGGGCGCTGCGAGGGGGTCGGAGTGGTACGTGCCCAGCAAACGGACGCCCGCCAGCTGGGTCTCTAGGCGACTCTCAGGACTGAGGGTTTGGGGAGAAGAGAGGGAACAGGCCCTTTTGTCTGGCTCCACCTGAAAACTTGCTAGCAAAGAAGAGAGCAGAAGCACGACCACCACCACGCAGCATCTCGGCTGTTCTGGGCACTCAGGACAACAGGCAGCTCCACTTGGCTGCAGAGTTGTAATCTTCTGAGAGTGCCGGTGTCCGGGCAGAGTTTAGATGGACACGTATTCCTTTTTCTACTAGCTGACATCACTTCAGCTCTTTGTTTTCATTTGAGCTTCATTAAGTAAACATTTGGTTTCTGGAGGAATTCTTTCCTCTAAATTACTAACATGTTGCCTCAACTTTCACCTGCGTACGGTTGTTTGGCTGTTAATCTGATGACTGGGAGATTTCGTCAAGCCTAGTGATGGACAAGGAGGTCTCAGGAGAGAGTGAGAAAGAAGTGTGCTTTAGCCCAGACTTAAGTAACCCTTCACTAACACGGGCGCGCGTCTCCTCAGCAAGACTAGGGTGAGCATCAACCGAGTGCTGTGAACGTTCCACAGGTCGTTATTTACTAGCAGATTCCAATTTCTGTTGCGCCAAACAATTTTGTTTCTCAGGAGCTTGCTGATGCTTTTATCAAGACTTTTGTCAAGATTATCACAACCATTTCAGTGGAGAAGATTTAAGCTGTCAACACTAATTGATATGGTACATACCGCTACACTGATTTACAGCTGAATTGATATTTTGTTATTGGTACTATTAAGAAACAAGAAACCACTAACATATGGGATAAAAAATAAACACAGTAGTGAAACACTGCTGTGTACTGAAAAACCCAAAACCTGGCCTTTTAAAGAACACTCCCCCCTCCTCCTCACTTCCAATTTGCCAAGGAAAGCAAACAGTTTCTCAGTTCAGGGAAGTCACTAGCTGAAGTCTAGCTAAGGTCCTTGACGCGCAGAAACTACCTCACCAGCACCAAGAGATTTATAAATTTGATATTAAATATACCAGCAAAGTTGTTACGAAGTTTATTGTCTAGAGAGCTGGAAGCCATCCCTTTCTCTCGTCTGCTGATCTTTTCCATAGAATAGAACAGATTTTTTGCAACGTATCTGCCAAAAAAAATACTCCACAAAACTGCAATTACTATATATTTTAGGTGTGGGAATTGGGAGGGAATATTGTATCATCATGTTTATCACAGGAAAAGACAAATGAGAAATTCAAATTGGTATTAATAGCAGATCTCAATTGCCTCCTTTTCCTCCTCACTTCGGACACAAACACTTCTAGAGCCTTTTTAATTCTCAGCTAAGGAACTGACAGAGCTAGCTTAAACCAGCTTGGTAGGTAGGGGCTACAGGAAATTTCCTATCGACCTCCGTTCCACATTTCATAGGTGATGCCCAGGCGTTTCCGCTGTTTCACTCTGGCCCTTTCTTAGACGGACAACTGCCAGCGCTGGCTAAGGAGACAAAGCTGAGGGACGTTCCCGTGCTGGGGTGCAGGCGCAGCCTCCTGGCAGTCCTTCTCAAAACACCTGCACTCGCGCTGCGCCAAAGGCACGTGGCCCTGTCCCCTGGGACACCAAGGCTGTGCCACCGCCGCCGAAGGCCGGGCGGCAGCGGGTGGCCCTGGCGGTGCCCATCAGGAGCCCAACTGCACCCACCGCCTCCCGCAGGGCAGCCGCCCCCGGGACCCCGCCAGCCCGTGGCGCGGTGCTCTGCGGCGGGTGACAGCCCGGGCACGCCAGCCGAGGCTGGGGGCTCCGGCAAATTACACCTCTGCTGGCACCTGACCTTGGCCTAGGACCGATGCTGGAAATGGCACACGCGCTGGTCGCTCCTGTGCCCTACAGGCCACGCAACCCGCAGGAAGTGACAGGAAGCGATTTGGAACCCACCTGGGTAAGCCAAAATTCGGTTGCCAGGTGACAGCAAAGCCTCTCGTCCTAGCGCGTACATGGGATGGCAGCCCAAGCACAGCGGTGCAGCTGGCACCAAGCGACCGCAGCGCACAGAACATACGGGGGTATTGAACCACAGATATTTAACACCCAAAGAAAGTACCCTAATGCAGCACGGGATAGCAACAGGGTGAAGTGCAACCCAACCACAGTGCCGAGTCGAGCCCAGCCCTCAGCGATGCCCAGGTAAGAAAGCTGTTCCCTGAAGAAGGGTGCATCCGTCTGCGAGCATTCCTCTACTCGTTCAACACCTCATGGGCTGACTTCAGGCTGAGCAGAGAAGGGCACAGGGGTGTTTCATTATGGGGAACAGAGAGCAAAACCATTTTTAAAGGAGTTGGTAGCTGATGAAAAAGATAGACTTTCCAGGTCACTGAAGGAGATTAAAAAAAAATCCCCCAGGGGAACCGCTCAGGAGAGGAGAAAACAGACGGGTGAAATCACGCCGGCTGCGACTCCCGTCCTAAGGAGATGCAGCCACCTGCGCTGCTGACGTCGCACGCTGGAGGCCAGAGGGGACCAGCAGTACCTGCACCGTGCCTTGGGCTCCTCACCCTCCCGCACAACGCGGGGCCACCCGCCGATGCCGGCACTTGGCATGGTGCCTCGCTCAACCCAACGGTGCATCACAGACAGAAACCCTTTTCCTTGTAAAGTGTTCTCCGTTTCTTGTATGGCTCCTAGGGAAGGAACAAGGGTGACGCCAAGCACCTAAAATTAAAGCAGTTTGGGGATCCCCTCTAGTGATAACGCACCCCTCCGAGTGTCCGCACGAGCCTGCCTCCACCCTGACTTCACATATAAAGCCACCACCCTGTTTGTCCACGGCTGCTGCAAGATTTCAAACCGAGACACCTGAAGCAGCAACAAACCTTGATGGAACTTGGTTTGGTTTGTCGGCGAACTCCGACGGGGACTCCGTTACAAGCCCTGAAAACGTAACCGGACGGAAGGACAACTGAGCTGTTTGGCAGGAAGCCTGACAGAAGGTGTCGGGAAGCCACCCGGGCATCAAGCACACCCGGTGCGTATCCAGCTCTCCTTCTCGGGGCCAACCCCCCCCACACTGCCACGCGGAGACGGCAAAGCCGTCGGGACAGGGCAGGTCAGTGGGCACCAGCCCGGCAGGTCTGCGGCAGCGCGGACCCTCCCCAGGAGCACCACCAGCGGCACTCGCCACCCCGGGGAGGGGGACGCTGCCCCATGGCGAACATCACGTGCCTGGACCTTGCACAGGAATTAACGCTCTGAAATCATGTTCTGCGGCATCTGGCGTATGTCCGTGTAACGCGCCCCTCCCCAAGCCACATCCCCGAGATAACAGACAAAAGTGGGAACAATAATCAATCACTTCAATTTCCCCTCTGTTACAAAACTGTATCATGTTTTGCTCGGGATTTTCAAAGATGATGTGTTGATGTGAGCTGGCCTGTGTTTTCCTTAGCAGTAAAATCACCCTGACGGAGATGAAAGGGGGGTGGTGGGTCCGACTCAGAGCCCAGTTAGCAGCTGCGTTAGAATTTACCCACCAGTCAAAAAAGATAGAGTTTCATTTGGAAATGCTGATACTCGCGTTAATTAAACAAAAAGAAGTTCAGAAGTTCTATGAAAATATTCGTACTTATTACCTCACTGTAGGTATCTCTCTCTAGGAAATGGAATTCACAGGAGTAAAAGTAAACAGGAACAGAAATAATACCTTTATATGAACCTGCACAAAGTGCGGCAAGTAAAACGCAAGCAAACCCCGTAAAGTCTTGGCAAGTACACCGTTAAAAAGAGACTGAAAAAAGGCTAAAAGCAAGATATTCCAGGCATGTAATTTTCCTCTAATGACGACTGTCACAACTGTGCTTCACTTGGGCTGAAGTTCCACTTACTTAAATCCAGGGAGATTTGCAATGAGACCACAGGCTCTTATCTAATTGATAATACCTTTGCTATTTTATCTACCTTGCTTAATAACTAGTAGCATATGCCACTCTCTTTTTCCAGTATTATGCTCTACTATTAGTTATTTTCATCGTGAAAGATCTAGGTGACCTTTTCATGCAGCTCTAAACCGGATTTATTTTGCGATTCTTTTAGAGACTTATTGCCTCCAAGAAAAATGACCGCAGAAACTGTCACAGTGAATTAATAAGCTAATTTTGCACATTCTCTCCAAAACTCCAAGCTATTCCTTGAGCAAAGGTTAAAAATAAACACTCTCAGAGGCTACAGGAAGGAGGCGGCACTTTCAACAGCCATCACTTCTGCCCTGACCATGGGAAATAACACAAGAGCGGGAGCAGAAATCTCACTTTCCGACCCTGGCCGTCAGCAGGCTACACGCCTGAAGCAAAACACATTATTTTGCTTCGGATAATCTAGCCTTTGTGTCAGCCCCATGCAACTCAAGTATGACTCAAAGACCCAGTTACAGGAAGTCCCTGTGGGCCAGCACAGAGATGTCTCTGATAACAGCAACGGAGAACATGGAAAGCACCCTGCACAAGGAGATGTTTTCACAAAAAAAGTCTGCTACGCGGCAGGCCCAGGAGCTGTGAACTAATGTTACTGGAAACATTTCATAAGCCAAAACCCAAATAACATTGCGCTTAAACACAACAAATCTACTTATCTTTTGGCAACGTGTTTGGCTTTGAAAGCTACAGCAGACGACACTGCGGTGTACATTTGTCAAAGCGACTACAGATTGTTAAGTCGTTTCTTTTCAATTGACCCTGATTTTCAACAAGTCCTGAGTGTCCACCCTGTAACACTCAAAACCCATGGCCTACCTTATAAAAAGTTTTTGGTCATTTTCAGGGGAATTTAGGTTGCCAAGTCTGTTCACAAAATGGCATTCAACACATCACCTTCACAGCTTCTCAAAGCCAAATTCCGCATGACCTAGCTAGCACAGCCAAAAAGATAACATACAGCTGCTAATTCTTCTAACCAGCACCAAGCAACATCAGTCCTCATTGTTTCACAAAATGGTATTTAGGATGGGGTTTGTGCAGATTACTGGGTTATCTCTGGGCTGAAGCTCTGAAACCCTGTGCTTCTGCCGTCTTATTTCTCCAATCCATCTACACTGCAAGAAATCTGTCTTACATACTGAAAACCGTCCGAAGACATCAAGTCTCCTTTGTACCACGTTGAAATAATTTGTTTTCTGGAAACTGGTTCTCCACCGAAGTGGCAGAGAAAAACCCTAATCTTTTATTATTTGGATCGGTAACTGACCTATTTGCTAATGGTTTAGCAATAAAACACAGCTCTAGGGACTGGTCTCTCCACCTACCATGGAGAAGCGTTTTGCGAATCTGCTTCCCGACACCAGTAGCCTCGTCCATCTAAGCAAAATGAGAGACTGATGATGATACACAAAATGATGTCTTCTCCTCCTTCCTCCCAACAGGGCGGGTTTTTCCCCCCTCTTGGAAAAGACAAGCTTTCAGATTCAAAAAAATGTCACGTTTTCATTCCAAGCCCCTAAAGTAGATTAAAGTGCAACGGACTAGTTACCGGGAGGCTTAACTACTAGAGAAGTTGTGACCCAAGAAGACACCAAGTTGAAATAAGCTCAAGCATCGTTAACAAGCTCAAAGCAGCACGCCAAAAATGCACCATGAAAACCTGGACAGCAGCGTGCTGAGGCACCAGCATGGAACATCCTCGCAGAACTCATGTGGAGGTCTTGCCCCGGGGGGAGGGAGCAAAACAAACCAGAAGGTGATACCTGCAGGAGTACACAAACAGTTGTAGTAGTCAACTGGTGCAGTTACACGTAACACCACTGAATCCACATGGCTTTAAGGAGGGAGTCGCTGCATCCAGGCTGTCTCCAGGTACTTGTTCTAGGATCAGCTTCACTCCGGAACCGCAACCGATAGGTCTTTGGGCCAAGGAGGGAAGTACCGGTACCAAGGAGCAATCGAACATCTCCACAACAAGATGACCCAGTTCTGCGTCAGCAGGCAGGCTCCGGCACGGCTAGACTGCTCAGCACAGAGACAACCAAACACAGCCCGGGCCAACGGAATATCCCGAGGCACGAGGATGTGAAACGCAAATTTGGGCTGCCAAAACGCAGCAGGGCTAGACCAAAGCGGAAGAATCGGTTCACGTTGCCAAAAGGTCTCGAGTCCCCAAAACAGGCTGAAACCGCTCGAATGAGCTGGCATCGCCTCCAAACACCAGGTTGCTCGGAGCGTCCTAAAGCTGCCTGAAAGCCTTGGCTTCCTATTGGGATACTTTTAGGGACAAAGGTTTATTTGATCAGCTCTGGCCTACCTGAACCTCTTCCAAGGCCAGTGGACACGCTGACATGGATAACTTATGGCAATGGGGTTGTAGCACGTAAAAGCATCTGGAGCTCGTCTAGAAACGCTCAGGACCACTGCGAAGGGTGAGACCTCGTGCCTGAGGTTTCTGAGAGAAAAACCTCACAGCTATTTGCAATCTGCCAAGTGAGAAGAGCACCGATACCCTCAGCACAGGGACTTAACACCACACCAGCACAATACGTTGATTATTTCCAGTAGTGGGCTGGATCCTGACCGCACGTAACAAATAATTCCAGGATACATTCACATTTTAGAGCTACAAGCAACAAGAGATTTTTCAAGCGGCGCATCGGTTAACAGCTAAAGAAAGGAAAAAAAGAGAGAATTAGACAAGCAGTTAGGACCTTTTCTGCTGTGCGAGCAGACTGAGAAGGAATTGAAAATTGCGAGCTATGACTTGACATAATTACCACCGCTACTCGAGGCTCACAGCTGCTGCCCAAAACGTTCCAGAAATTTCTGAAAGCTTTGAGACTGCTGCCAAGGCAAATGCCATACACTGCAAGGCTCGAGAGTGGATTTCTAGGCAGGATACCTAACATTACAAGGGAATTCGGAGCAGCTTGAGGGTTTTTTTGTTAATCTTTTTGTTTAGATCTGAATTCCAAGATACAAAAGAAAAAGCTTTTGGCACAAATTAACTGAAGAAAATATTTCTGTGCATATATTTGAAAGACTAAGTTTTTGCCCAATTGCTGTTGCTTAGCTATTGCAGAAAAAGCTTTCCTCCGACTGCCAGAGAATGCTGTGCTTACTTTACAAGTAAAATAAGTGTATTTTCTCTTGTACTGATCTATTGAATCCCTTCTTCCAGTTAATTCCGCTATGTTCCCAAGGGATAAAAATTTCATTACCTGAAAAGCATACTGCAGTTAAACCAAGTCAGGATTGTGGCACTAAGGCTTTGTACAACCAATTGACCTGTCAAAGCTAACGAATGAGCGGGCACCCCACTCGCGTGAGAGCCTACGGACGTTATCTTCCTTGAGATACAAAAGCCATTGAAGTATTTGTTGAATTTAAGCTTTCAGGGTGAAAAAAGACTGATTTTTTTTTTTTCTCCGTATTAGCTGAACTGACAAGGTAAACATTGCTATGGCCGTATTTGAGGCAACACAGATGAACAGTTTTTGAGAACATGTCCACACATACCGAAGAGGATTTCTAGTAGCTAACAGAGGAAGGTGGAGACTGTGAGTATAATCTTTTAAATAAACTACCAGTGTTCTCTTAAATATGATAATATCTTTAGTGTGGGATAATCAACTCCTTAACCTTTGGCTCTTGAGTTTATTTAACTCAAGATACAGTAATTATTTCATTAACAGAAAACACTCATGTTGCAACTTAAAATTATTGAAATGCTTTTAGTCCTAACCACACACAGAGGGAAGAACGTGAGCACTCAGGGGGAGGGCGCAAAAAGCGAACCGCATTTCCAGCTCTCTCGCGCACACACACAGAGCTGTCATGCACACACACACACAGCTGTCATGCACACACACACAGAGNCACACGCAGAGCGTTCATGCACACACACACAGAGATGTCATGCACACACACACACAGAGCTGTCATGCACACACACACACAGAGCTGTCATGCACACACACACAGAGCTGTCATGCACACACACACAGAGCTGTCATGCACACACACACACAGAGCTGTCATGCATGCACGCACACACACACAGAGATGTCATGCACACACACACACACACAGGCAGAGATGTCACACATCTCAGTAAAGCTTCGTTAACTTCAGTACAGCTACGCAGATGACAGCAGTTGTGGGTCTGGCCCAACATCTTAAATATATAACAATAAAAAAGAGAAGACATTAAACTAAAATTCCATTATTAGGAGTTTACACGCTGCTACATGTGTGCTTGCAAGTATAAAATAGTAGTTTTATTATGTTTGATGAAAGGTAGCACAGTACTCAGCTTCCATACATAGCTCCAAACAAGCTCACCGGCAATTGGTTAATCCAAGAAAGTGGAATTTTGCCAAGAAGTAAATCTTGCCCTAATATAATACTTTATACCTCATCCATCTTACTGGGACCGTAGTTCTGAATTGCTAAATGGTGGTGAGAAGTGCTCTGTAATTTAGAAAACCTGCAGCATTTTTGAAAAGGAAAATAAAAGTTGTAAGCCGAGGTTTTGTAGCATATGGTTTCCGTTTACAGTGCTTCAGCCTTCCTGGACCCATTTACAAGAACCATAACGAGGGTAAAATGTTTAAGCAGAAAAACAAACAAGCATTGCCCAGACAGGCGCTGTTCTGCTGTGTTTTACTCCTACTAGGTGACACTCTCTTTCAAAACCAACCCGATACTGGGAATTGCACAGTTCTGTGATGAAATCGGGGAAATGCACGCTCTGGGAGCCATGCAAATCCAAACGTAGCCGTCGTCTGTTCCTTCGTGTAATTTCTCTGAGCTTCTCAAAGGGCTGGCTGAAAAGGGAAACGGGCTGTGGCTGTGCCAGGAGCAACGGAGGCACAGGGGACAGTGGCACTCCTGCGGCGCACAAGGGAGCTCCCGGGCGCGGGAGCCGCGCAGCGCCAGGGCTACGCCAGCATCGCCTCGCGGCACCTGGGCACTACGCGGGGGAGTTTAAAAAGAGAGTTTTAACTGCCTTGGAAAGGCCAAAAACTTCCAGCAGCTGGAAGCAAGATCTGGGGTGAGGAACTATAGCTTTAGCTGGGCCAGTGAGAGGTCGAGGAGGACAAACCGCCTTACGCCTTCCCCTGTTTATCTTGGAAGGGCTGGGCAAAAATCCCGTTGTATTTGCCAGCTACTCGTAACGCTCTGATTAACGAGCCCTTCAGAGCAGGTTACTGATGCGCGCATTGGAACCTGATATCGACAAATAAGTAATTACTGGATTACCTGTTGAAAACAGACTGCAATCCTGCTCATTATTTTCTCAAACTTGAAAACTAACAATCCTATAGGCTGCAGGAAACTCTGTCGGCCCTGCGACTTCCAGAGATGAGAACAGCATTAGATTATTGTAAAACCAGGACAATTATTTTTTCCCCGAAGAAAAATAAAGTGAAAATATAGACAGAAGCTTATTATTTTAGAGGCGGTTTGAGCTAGAAAGTTTCACACTAGATCTCAATGTATCTTAGAAACTCTCATTGCCTTTTAAGTTGAAAAACGGTCCATGAAAATGGCCTAAATAAAAAATGTAATTTGAAGGCCAAAAAAGTAATTTCTTACGTCTTGCCGATATAATTGTGTGCAGTTCGTACTTCCTAAACTACTTTTGAAAATTATATCAAAATCAATCCAAGTATTTTGTTTACGTTCATTATGTCATTAATTATGAGAAAAAGATTAATGATTTTGGAAGTTTCCAAGTAATTCACTTAGAAATTTTGAAACTTTGAACAGCTTTTGAAATAAGCCTCGTATTTGCTTTTCATAAGCGCTTAAGTGTTTTGGTAACGGGCTGCTTTTTTTTCTTTGTATTTTAAAATAAGCTTGAATTTCAAATGAGAAGTAAATAGGAGGATGTATTGACAATCTGGAAAATACAGACAGAAGAGAGGAGAGATTTATTTGATGGTGAAGTAATTAATTTTTTTTTCCATTCAGCGATACCACAACTGATGTTGCAAAGTCATATCCATTAGTGCATTTAGTTATGTGAGAGTTAAGGCAGGCCACGGAGATTTGCAAGTATTTTATTTACAAAACGTGCTGCACAGCTAGAAGTGCACGACTACAAAGAGTCTGCATTTCAACCCCAGTTGCTAACATAATTCAAGTTGTGAACCTTGACCCTTGAGTGTGAGTATTGGTCCAGAAAACAGTTCATCAGGTCATAAATAATTGGAGGGACATTTAATTCTATGTGGAATAATATTAATTGCATTCCTTAGAGAAGTACTGTTGCAGATGTTAATATCAGCAAATCAGCTACAGAGCGCTCTAAATGTTTTGAAGGAAATGAAAAAAAATCTGCCAGATTTAGCGTGTAGAGTTTGTTTACTTTACGACAGAAGATGGCTTGAAATCAGAACTAGAATGAACCCCCCCAGATTCCAGGACCTTCCCAAGTTTTGTTAATTTGCCTGTGAAATTGTGAGCTAGGTGTAATTTTGGATGTCAATATTGGCCTGACGCTGAATGACGGGGAGGGAGAATATCTGAGTTTGTGTGTCCGTAGCCCATCTCAGGGTTTCACACGCCGCCCTCTGCGTGCTGACGGTGCAGCAAGCGCGGGTTCACAAAAACAGTTTCAGTACACGGGGTTTGTGCGTGTAATTCCCCCTCCCCTCTTTTCCTTTAAATCACCTGCTTATACCTTGCACGATTACGAAAGCATTCCAGGAGTAACATCTCTTAACCGTACAGCATCCTTAGGTCCATAAATCAAGCTTTATAAATCTAAACAAGGTAAGAATAATATTATTTCCCAACGGATCCCAATATTTTTATACATTCAGATATTTTAAGGTGCCGTAGCCACTGCTTATTTAGTTAGTGCCTAACACTTTCCAGCGTGCGCCACCTTTTCAGCAGGTGGACCGCTTTCACAGCAGCGTGGACCGCTGCCTACCTGTTCTCCCTCAAGAGCAATTCTTTGAGCCTGTCTGATTTGAACCCATTCAGTTGTTTTCCAGACAGCAGTTAGTGAAAAAGATAAAAGCTTTTCTTGCTTGGGGCTTTGCTTGTTTCAGACAAACAAAAGTGGAGGGGGTGCCAGGGAGGAGAAAACTCTTTCAGAATAATTACTCTGTACACTGTTCAGCGTTCAGATAATTATTACTGTGAGGCATATTGCACTTACAGGAGTATGAGATGTCCTACAATAAGCTCCTGAAAGAGAATCTCAGGCCTAAGCCCTTTAATCCCCGCGAT
The DNA here is from genome assembly GCA_013400795.1 of Pluvianellus socialis. Classification (NCBI taxonomy): domain Eukaryota; kingdom Metazoa; phylum Chordata; class Aves; order Charadriiformes; family Charadriidae; genus Pluvianellus; species Pluvianellus socialis. The sequence goes on from VZTS01002054.1 coordinate 72,259, forward strand.
TTACGAGAAACTGACAAATGCGCAAATACAGAAAAGCTGCATCAAACGAGGAGGGGAGAGAGAGATCGCTGCCGTGAAACGCACGCGCACAGCCTTCCTGTATCTCGAGGGGAAGAAGCGTTCGAAAGGGGCCTGGGGTTCGCAGAGCCGTCTGCGCGGTCGTGGAGAGGACTCCCCCCCCTCCCAGCCGTTGCTGTGGTTTTCAGCAGCTCTGACTTCCAACTGAAAACGCCAAAAACAGTCACTGGTACCAGTGTGGCCACTGAACGCCAAACCTGATCGTTTGTCGTCACTACTGAGAAGCCGTTCTCTCCCCGCGGCTGGCAGGCAGGCGTTTGTGCGCTGTCACCTCCTCAATGACTGCGACGCCAGATGCGCGCAGATGAGCGGCAGCGGGTCCGAATTATCTCCTCGCTTCTCCCGCTGGCTGCTTCCCCCGCAGCGCGCCGGCTCGCAGCGTTTGGCCGCACCTTGCCCTAATGTCAATCCTGGCACCAGGAAAGGAGGGGGCACAGCAGCAAAGCGTCCCCGCGGGGGAAAAGGCAGCCTGTTTGACGCAGGGCGTTCCCGAGCTCCACCAGACGGTGCCTGCGCTGTCCCTTCCCTCCAGGATTGCTGAGCTTACTCACAGAGAGCAGCTTTACACGAGGAAGTGTGAAATGGACGGCAGGAGCCAGAACGCAGAAAAGGACATTTTCAACCTGAATTGCCATGAGCAGCGACTCCAGCACAGACGGACGCGCTGTCAACAGGTCCAGCAGCTGCCTCGGCGCTGCCGCGCAAAAACCTCGCTGCTTCTCGAGGTGAGAACCAGTTCATCGCCCACAACAGCTCCATTAAGCGTCTATTGAACGGAGATCGCCAGTCCTGTTAAACTGTGCCAAGCCACGCATGACGGTTTTGGGACAACTTCTAGAGATGGTAAAGAGCACGTTCTGGCCAAACTATATTTACAGTAAAATTGCAGCAATTTTGTTCTGCATCACATTCTGAAATTTCATGTAATGAGATGTATAAAATAGGAAGCCTGAAAACCATGAAGAAAGTACTCGGATTTTTATCCTGAGACTACTATCACAAACCCAGGTCAGGAAAGCATTTGGATTTGAGTGCATACTAAATTAACTGTTTTCCTAAAGTGAAACCCCACCACTGGAAATGCCATAATGGAACACATGGCAGCACACAGCTTTAATGGGGAAGAGCATAATTGTGTTTCTATTTTGCTCACTTGCCCAAAAAGCACTGTTTCTGGACCAGATTCACTCACCCTGGCTGAACAACCTTAATTCCCTTGCAAGTGTTCACTGTTCACTGCTTTTTACACTATGTTTTCTACATAAAAACTGCTTGGAACAGTCACCATACAAGTGAAAACCTTTTCTGAAAAATAAGATAAAAACACAGTTCTGAGATAAATAGACGCTGGATCTAAAAGCTCTCAGGTTTTCAGTACTCAAAACATTTTCAAATTCTGAGCAGGAGTTAAAAACAACAACGGCAGAAAAGCATGAGGCAGAAAAAGACCGAGGCACAAATCCTCCCCGCCCCCCCCAAATATCCTCATTCGGTAAATCAACAGATCTCAACAGTTCAATCTGAGGACAAAAAAACCTCACGTATAGTTTTAGCCAATGTATACGAATGCCTTTTTCCTCCCATTTTTTGGAAAACACTATACAAACTTTGTAAACTAGATAAGCTACATCAACTGTATCACCTTAATTTAGGCAGTTGCAGTATTCTTCAGATAACGCTGACGAAAGCGCGGCGGGATTTCCCTGTCCAAGCACCATGCTGCTCGCTGCCCAGCACACCACGCTTATCCCTACCCTTTAATTCCATTCTTCGTCACCGCTTCTACCCGTTTGCCTTGCACAGCTGCCGCAGCCTTACTAGTGAATAGTTCGCTGGCTCTCCTCTAAGTATGTTTATAACACGACTGTCATATTTAACACTCTTGAGTCCTCAGGTACTAAGGTAGTTTAAGCAACATCATTCCCAGCAATATAAGCAAGCTACTGGTTTGGTTAAGGATTTCCTTGAAAAATTCTGGGAGAAGATAATTTTCAACTGTTCATCAGACAAAACCAAAACTACACAAACCATCTCTGGGTAATCCACCAACAGCTATCACTAAAACTACATTGGCAATCTCATTTAGGCTAAGTCTAAATCATTTGTGCCCCCGTAGATTAAAAAGAAAAAACAAAATGTAAAAATCCCTACTTGTAATCATAAAACAAGCACAAAGACAGATAAGGCAGCATCGACTGCAAATATTTTCAGTAAGACGTCTCTGAAGTTGCCACATTCCAAACCAACTTTACTACCAGGTTCAAACAGAAGCCCACAAGCAGAACTTTTACCTGAAACGTACAGAAGATACAACCACGAGATCCTCAAATGCAGCAGAAAGAAAAACACACACAACTTCTGGAACCGAGCAGGAGGAGGCAGCTGCTCGGGCCCCCGCCTCGCCTGCTCTGGCAGCAGGTGGGAGCCATCCCTCCATCGGGAGACCTGTGATGAGGCAAACCTCTTCACCTGGACCCAGCTGGTGACCAGAGACCTGGTACAGACTTCATGAACCCGGTTATTACCTTTAGAGGTTTTTGAACAAGACCACCCTTTTAATAACAAATCAACCGTACCGCCTAGCATAGGTGGTAAGGAACTGCTCCTAGATATAGTATGTTGGTGGTTTACAGAAAATTCGTATGTCAGTAACACACCCAGGCTTGATTAAAATTATGAAAGTTAAGTGCACATGCATTATTAAGCCCCTAAAATGTCAATTATCCTTACTAAAAACTTGTCTGGATTAAAACAGATTCCTTCAGCATTCTAGCCACTGAGATTCAATGCTCAGAAGCGTATCAGTAACAGTTACGTATAATATGCTTTACAGAAGCATATCGGCACCTACCATTTCGACTGAACTGAACTTTTATTTAACTTCTTCGATCTGTCCCATACAGTAGCAAATTCACAGAGACTCTCCTATTTCTCAGCAACTGAAGAAGCAACAAACCCCAAGAGCATTTTCCTCTGTTTCTGTTTACCCTCCTCTTGCCACTCTCCCAGCAGTTACCAGCACATACAGCCATGTCTGACGCGTAGTCATGGGGCTAAAACGCCAAGGCTGACAAGTCCAATAAAGCTGTCACAGAGAAGCTAAAAATAAAAGCAGAGCCTAGACACGAGGGGAAAGGCTGGGGAGCTTCTGTATTACATTAGCTACAGACATCCATCGCTGCTTCTATGGGCTTACTTGCATCCCATCCTATCACTAAAGGAACTTATTAGGATCACTCCCGCATCACCATGAGTTGGGCTGCGATTGCGGGGGTCTGTGAATCCCAAGCGCATCAAAAAACCGAATCAACTCGAGTCCAGTGCCTATAAGTTACAGAGGGGGGAAAAAAGCAAATACAATAGAGCTTTGGCACTCGAGACAGCCTGAGGGGATCAACATACATATCTTTTCACGAACACTTCTCTTAGCAGAAACTTAGAAGAAAATTCCAGGGCAGGACTCTAATAAACGAAGAGCCGTGTGATAAGAAACACCACCGTACTCAATGAACCGGCTGAAGAACCGCTCAGTCGGAGCTGCGGTGGGACACCAGGCAGCTGTCATGGGCGTGCAAACGCCCCCTGGCACCCCTCCGCCAGGGAGCAGTTCCTCGGCCTGAGAAGCTGTTCTCACCTTGGCACAGCAGCGCTGGGAGCTGACAAAACCCTCTTTCCCGTTCCCTACCGCTAAAAAGAGTCAGGGATCAGATAATATGAGCCATCAGCAACCCCCGACAGCCAACAGCGTGGGACCCTTTCTCGTAGAAGTTATCATTTCCAAAACTGGGCAATTAGAGTAAAACCTGCAAAACAAGGGCGGTAGCTTCAAGGACGTTGGCTACTGAAAGGTACACTTCATCACCTTCGCAGGGCAAACATAAGGAACCGAGGGAGAAGAAACCAAACTGAATAAGGACTGGCAAAGGTCCTTCTTCAAGAAATGCTCCCTCCGAGTTTCTCATCCAAGTCACTGCGGCGGAGGAAGGCGAACAGGACTGCCTTTCTAACGTCGGGATTGTCACCCAGAGGCTCGGTACCGCTGAAGAACAACGCCCACAAACCAAGCAAGGATAAGGCGGCAGCCTCGCGAGCAATACCTTGGTGAAACCCGCTCTCCCTAGAATGGGTTGAGACTCGGGATGAACGCGCTACGGAATCGCCTTTCCTCTCCTCCCGCCCCCCCCGCAGGCTGAGGCCAGGTCCAGGCGCCACACGCCGCCCACCGCAAGCATCCCGTGCTTGCTTACGGGGGCGCTGCCCTGTCTAAGGCCGGCCCGGCGCACGGGCTGGGCACATGTGAACGGACACGGCTGGGCACAGCTGAAGCAGAACCCTAGTACTTTGTTGCATCGATGACCAAGATTTACGAGAGCGGAAGGAAATCGTCTTCAACGAGATCAGGGCTCTGAGCAACCTGACCTAGTTGAAGATGTCCTGCTCGTTGCAGGGGAGGTTGGACCAGATGACCTTCGAAGGTCCCTTCCAGCCCAAACTATTCTATGATACTATTCTATGAAATAATTTTACATCAGTATCCCAAAAGGCATTAAGGGGCTTAACAAAACAAATACCCTCCCATAAAGTGAGCAACTTGTATTACACCGCACAAAACTTCTGTAAAGGCCCAGCGCATTAGGGGTTACAACACTAAATCAGGAACCCAAGTCCTAACAGTAATTCAAAGAAACTTACCATCCTCTCCTTAAAATGAGGACTGAGCAAGAAAACCACGCCTTACAGGTAATTCTCTGCCAGATGTGATTAAATTCTCCAATGTTAAGTTCCACAGAAGCTTAAGTTCCTCATTTCAAAAGGGAATGATGTTATTGACAGTGACAAAATACCCGTTCACATTTGCCGCCACACATTATGAAACCAATTTTGTCAGCTTGTTTTCTAAAAAAATACAGTGAAAATTTACACCATGTTTTCTAAGTCCTCCACAGACAGCAATGAAGGAGCCAAGTGTTATCAGCTTCCTTGTATTTCAGCCTACTGCAGCCAAAGGAATTCCCAACAAACCTTTAATTTGGGGAACTCTATCTATTTGCTGGAGAGGACCAGAGAGTAGAAAGATGCTGATTGTCCCAACATACATAAACCATGTAGCCAGTGACTGCTGGAATGCCTTTAGATTATGAAAGTTTAAGTTCGACAAAATAATTCAGCAAAAGCTGACTCTACTTCCCCGTAACGGCTCTCAAGGACTCGATTATGACTGTCACGGAAATTTTACCATTGAACTCGTTGAATAAATCAGCAAAGAAGATAAACCTCAATGGGGAGCTTTTTCTGCTATTTTTGCAAGTTCAAGGTTCATGCATAGCTTTGGCATAAAGCGCAGGCCAGCTGCTTTGTGATATCATTCACCCGACTTTGGCACAATGAAATACGCGTTTCTGATCCAACTTACTCTGCCATTGCTGACGGCTAAAAATTTACTATCTAAATATTTTTACTCATAAAATAATTAGTAGCACCTCTATCAGAGTATTTGTGCGTATATACTTTAGGCCATACGGTTATAATGGGAAAGTCCTTTTGATTACTGAAAGAGATCTAATTTTACAATAAAGAAATGAAATCAGCTCTTCCAGGTTCTGCCCAGCTAACGCTCAGTTCCAGGTTTTGAGTAGTGAAGCTCCGAGGCTTTGCAGGGGTTAGTGCTTTAGTCAGGAAGGACTCCACAGCTGCTCGCGCATCATTAACTACACACTCCAAGATCTCAATACCCACACGCACGACACAGACCAGACCATTTTACTAAATAAAAGGAGATGCTTGCTAAAGCACCACAAATCAAAACCAAAGTTTAGAATTTATTTTACAATGATAACTATGTCAACTAAATAAAACAAGTGTTTTCAAAGTGCGCATTCTGGGTTTAACAACACCTGTGTTCTCACCTGGCAGTACAAACTACCCCTCTTTCACCTAGGTGTTTCTATACCGACCCTTATCACTGCACCGTGCAAATACTGCGCACGCGAGACCTGTCGTAACCACAGCAGCTCTGGCGGGCTCCGCGGTCTGGGACTGCCTGGCTGCACTAGGCTGTCCTGTCGCTTCACAGTTTGAAATTTGATTATAGCTCAACGCAGCCATACGGTGCCATTTTAGATAACCTGGAGCATTTAAGAGACATGAGGCTGTGAGATTGGGCACAAGCCTCCCGGGAACTCCAACCCGTCTGGAGCATCACTCGAGTGCAGAATCCAGGCAGGGACTGGTAGAGGTGATAGGAATGTGCTGTATGAAAGGACTCTACCCATCTCCCAGCTCCAAAACATTGGGCAAAATACTGTCTGTTTGCTTCACAGAGCAATCCAAGTATTTGTAGGATAATAAAAAATTACCATTTCTTTAACACGTGTAAATTACGCAGAAGTGGTGGAGCCCCAGGACGTTCTGAGCCCCCCTTTCAGCGAGGAGCCCGCGGGTCGGGCAGCGCTGTGTCTGTCGCGGACGGGGAGCAGACCCAGCTTACTTTGTCAGCAACAAGCTTCTCTGCTGGCTTCACGTTAGAAGCATTTCCTACAATTATTATTATTATTATTATTATTATTATTATTATTATTGTTATTACATGGTAACTTAAGACAGCCAATCAGCTACTGAAAACAACAGAAAACCACCATGGAAGTTTATGCCTGTTATTTATACAGCCATAACAAACTTGAATTCTGCCTTCTGCCTACCTGACCGACGGGATCTGAGATGCCATTCCAGGCCCACCAAAGACAGGCGCTGAATAAAAAAGGGGCTGATCTGAGGAAGTAGGTCATTATTTATCTAAGCTCCAGCGTTGATCGCTATATGGGGTGCTAACATTTTTGTAGAACTGCTGTGAACTGCTTAGTCCGTGCTTTTTTAACTCTTGGGAGCCTTTACTTGAATCGGATCCTTGATGCTGCAGACAGTGAGTTTTTCCTCAAGCCTGGGGCGCTTTCTACAAAGCAGGGACCCCGAGGAGGGCAGAGGACCCCACAACCCCTGCCTGCCAGCGTTCTGCTTCCCTGCGGCTGCCCCAAGCCTTTTCCCTCTGCTCTCCATGTTTCTGTGGGCTAAGCGTCCACATTTCTCCGGCAGACCATTTCCAGTACTCCCATGTGTACCGTAAACAGAACTGGACAGCTGCAGTATCATTAGCAATTTTCCTGTTTTCTTTAAAGCCACCATGATCCATTTTCATCTGGTTTTTCAGGAAAATTAAAGACGGCTTTAAAAAAAGAGCTCCAAAACCTAATGCACCACAAGGAGCATGTGGGCGGGTTGGCGAGAAAAATAAAGGGGGGTAAGAAGGGGGCTCAACTGCTTCCTGTGGTTAAGATGCTAAAATCCATTCCAGAAGAGTCTGGCTTGGTACTGTGGGTTTCGCTGGCATCTTATTTATGAACATCGGAAATAAACTTGCATGTGTGCCCCACTTTCGGTAGAAAGCACGTGTTAAACAGATGGAACTCGGTTATATTTCCATCAAATACAATTGAAGACTCATATTGAAGATGCTGCCAGATGCCACAAAAACTAAACAGCTTCCAGAAGAACAGAATTTGCTATTGCAGTGACAGCACTTTCCAACAAAATAACAGGCTACGCTAACAAACTGAAGGAATTTGGCTTATCCACAGAGATATTTCTCTTACTCAAGTCATTTATAACTTCTTTTTACAATCCGACATCCACTTATTCCAACTCACTTAGGACAGATATATTAGTACTTGGGTATGCACCAAGCCAGATTTAAGGCTTCTTCAAACACTTGCACAAATTCTTTCTTTAAAGAACAGTCAGAAACCAAAGACACTCAAACGCGGGCGGTCTGACCTTGACACTGACTCTGCACTGTCTCCCTGTTATCTGGGCACGTGTCAGCCAGCGCTACTGTCACAATCGGGTATTTCACGCCTGGCCTTACGACGCAATTATCACCTTGACCTTGGCTTTGCTCATTTCTCATTCTTGATCGGACACTGTCTCATTGTTTTGTTCATTGTTCGTACCTTTCCTCATTCATACTACCCGACACAAATGAAAAGTCAAATACAACACAATTTGCACTGAAAAGGAAGATTTTAGCCATTTCCTATAAATGCAAAGGGAATAAAATCTACTCCTCTCCCCCCCCCCCCCCCCCCCCCGAAAGGAGACGGAGACAACCAAGGTTATTCCTTAATTACAAATGCTTCATGTGATAAAATGCATGGAGATATTAATAAGAGCTGTGAAAAAAAAGGCAGTGAAATGAACTTTTTTGTGGTGGTAATTTAAGTCCATGGTAGCAAATCACATTACTGCAGAGGAAAAAAAAAAAAAGCCCGCTGCTTGTGAACGGAAAAAACCCCACGGTGCTCCGTGTGCCTGCGTAACCATCCACAGATGCCTTGTTGGGTCGCCGTCGCCCTCACCGAGGCGCTTCGGCAGGGGACAAGGCTGGCCTAAGGAACCCGGCTGGCAGTGAGGGACACCCGGCTGGCGGCAGCTTCTGAGCACAAGCAGCCCTGTCTGCCAGAGCCCAGCTTTCTGAACACGCTGTAAACCTGCCCCGGTCAGGTCTTTGGCATGGAGGAAAAGGGATGGAGCGTGCGACCGCAGACAAGGACGTAACACCACGATACAAACAAGTCGTACACCGTCACAATGGGCAGATATTCTATTACATTTGCCAGGATTAGCCTGTTATTCCACATTTTGTAAATATCCTATTCTACTACTGTTTAAGATAGTAAAAACATCTGGACCGAGGGAGGTGAGTGAACCTTTCTAAGCATATGAGAGAGCACAGGAGCTCATTATTAATTACACAGCCCTAGTGAGCAACGGCTCAGTGCTGAAGGACCTCGACAGCCTCCTCGCTTCCTCCCTCCGGGTAAAACTCACTGAGGCGTTAGCAATGGTCAAGGATATTCCACTGCACTGCCGAACTAGGAAGCATATGCCTCGAAGATGTACTTCAAAGCCTGGTACATGGGTATGGTTGGAATCGCTTATCAAAAAGATGAAGAGGTGACAGAGTTAGAAATATCTTCTCATGTGGAGAAAATACCGGATATTACCAAGCTCATTAATTTAGCAGGGAAGGACCTAGCCAAAACCAATGGCTAGCAGCTGAAGCCAGACAAAGCCAACAGAGTTTCAACAGTACAGCACAACATCTCACTCCAAAGCTGCTCACGTCACTCCCGTTTACGAATTTAGAAGCAGAGCCTGTTGTTTTAATGCAGCCTATTTAGCTATGTTTTTTAGAAAGTAAACCGACATTTTCCCGTTGGAAGGAAAAAAAAAAAAAAACCCCACACATTTTCTTCTATGAAGGACGGGGTTCAAATGCACCAAGACAGCAGATGGTTGATCCTCAGAAGACTCGGGGTATTTTTCACCAACAGAGAAAAGAATTCCTGAACTTATCAAGTAGAAAGAGATCCAGCTTCTCCAGGCTTAATGAAAATGTCATTCATTACAGCCATCAGTATTCAGTTCACGTTGCATTTGATACAACAATAACTGAAACTCTTTGTGAGAAAGACAATTATCACATAACAGCGTTGGTATTAAATGACAAATTACTCAGGCTGAGGAATGAATAAGAACTATTCTTTTTACTTAGGCAGGTGTGAATCCAAATTTATGTGTGTCAGCCTTTAGAATACTAGTACCCTCCAGGCTGTGAAAGCGACTGAGAACTTTAAAAAGCGACTTGCAGAGTCACTCAAAAGGCAAAACGCATTCCTAATGCAAAAAAGGTACATGTTGAAAATCCATGTGTCCAAACATCCCTCGGTCTTACAGCTCGTCTAGAAATCAGTTCTCCCTCATCCTGCTAGAGTGACGCGCTGAGTTCTGTGTAGAACCCGACAGAAAGAAATCACGTATCAAGTCTAATTATCAAAACAACAAGTTTATGGACAGGAGGTCTACATGGAAAAAAACCTGTTTATTTTGTCACTGTTTGTTTATAATTCTAGCTGAAATGTTTATGCAACAAAGAAAAAGCTTTCTTAACATATTTTCAGTGGGACTCTTTTTTTCCCGTGAGGAAGAGTGGCAAAAGGCCCATATTTCTTTTTTAAACCTACTTATTTCCTCCTAGTAAAAGAATGCAAAAAAAGTAAAAAAGGCAAAGTAACAGTTTATGAAGTGTTATTTTTCACTTTTTAAAAGTAACTTTTCACCTTTAAGTGCTAACTGAACGCTTGAAAGCTAAAGGAATACGTCCCCCCATGGCACTGCAGCACAGCAAAGCGGACTGCTGTGAAGAGTCACGCTCCTGTGCCGAAGTCGTGAAGAAAAAACAGTCGCCTCAAGCGACCCGAATGGTATGCGGGGAAATCCTCACAAAGAGGACACCAGTAGCTGACGGAGGGCTTCTCCTAAGTGCGCGAGGGTACAAACTGAAATCCAAACCACTGTCACTTGAAAACACTCAAAGATTTCTTGCAAAATTTAAGATGCTGTTTCTTTAGATGGCTAGTTCGGAAGCAGGGAGAGATTTTATTGCAACCTGAAAGCAGATGATCCAGCCACCTGCTCATATCAGATTAAACCATTGAGGGGGGGAAGAAAAACCACTGGGCTGACGGTAACATAGCTCGTGGAGTGCTTTCGCCCTTCCTCTCACCGCAAGGTATCTCCGCTTCCATCTTATTCGCGCCTCATGCACATGTCTCCCAAAGCACTGAATTCCGAAGGAGCCCTCGGAGGAACCGCCAGGCCTGGCCCGTGAAGAGGGAGTTTGCCCAGGGCACTTGGCTTCCGAACGCCCGCGCACAAGGACGCCGACTGGCAGCCCAGGCCTCTTCAAGGGACTGAGCGTCCCGCCCCGCGTACCTGAGCGCTGCACGGACCGAATCCTGTACCAGGCACAGCGGGCAACCAGCGCGGAAGCCTGTAGAGCACGTAGGTGGTCGAAGCCCCGAGATGCTATCTGTAATTAAAATAGCCTCCTCATCACGTTGGTTGTTCCTAGATTTAACGGTCCTTCTTGTTCTGGAAGATGAAGTTACTTTCTAAGAGTGCAAGTATAGCCCAACACACACCTCTGCAGGTGTCCTTCTGCCGTTAAAATTGAACTTGGAAAAAGCACATGGAACATCTCAATTTAGCTTTACACAAAAATTGTCTTATGTGTTATGTTACAGCCTGCATAGAAAAATCAGACCAAACCCACTAACACGAATGCTTTAAACAAGGTATCAGGTGTTGTGGTCATGAAATAAGACTTCTTGGTAGAGAAGAACTGTGGGGTTTGATCAGAGCTGAAACTTATTAAAAGCAAATGTTAGAATGTGAATAAAAATTTTGTATTTTTACGTTACCTTTAAGCTTCTATGAAGGAAAGAGTGAAATCTCTGATTAAGTGAAGCCATTTGGGGGATTATACTACAACACTGAGTGGCTACAGTTACACACAGTATACCATATTTATCCAGTTTTGGAGATTTGCCACCACAAGAATTCAAATCCAAGCCACCTGGCTATAAAGTGCAAGTGCAAACCTCTTGAAATTCAAATATTTAATCTTTGTCTCCTAATAAATACAACATAAATGCTTAAGGAATGTGCATTTTGTCTCTTATTATTACTGTGAGATCTTCTGATAAAAGACTCCATTTTCAGTGTTTTCAGGTAGTGCGATCAGTAACTTGTCTCTTGACTTCCCACAATCGGCCCTACGCACAATGTGACACAACTGAAACGTCAGAAAGGGACATTCTAGGGATAAGCTAAGACACGAAGTTATTCAACAGTTCCCTAGAGCTAAGAAGCAAAAGGGAACGAGGAAGGCGTCTCGCTGACATGACCGGCCAACGCACTCCAATTCAAGAGGACACGAGAGCCGACTGCAAGTGGGCCGACGCTGACCCTTTAGAGACTAGTCACTAACAGGAGGCAGAAACGACCTCGGCAAAGGAAAATCCTTCACCACCTTCAATGGCCAAACCGTTTTCTGGTGCTATGATTTGCACAAGAAGAAATGGAAGATAATTCTGATGCCTGCTCAGCAAAAAAACCCAACCGCACAGTAACGACGATTTTGTACGAGCTGTAGCAGCGCTCACAGACTCAGAACTTCACCAGTCAATTTGTGTCACGCTGGTCTCTCACGAGTGACAAAGTTAAATCATGCACGTACAGAGTATTTCATGGCTATATCATATCTCCTTTTTACCAGCCGTGGTTTGGGCTGGATTGGCCCAAGCAAGCCGAGGGACAGATGTTCCCTCTCTCCTGCCGAGCAGAGGGACTAGTTTGAAAGCAGAGTTTCTGAACAAAAGTGGTCCTGTTTTGCCTCCCGGGACAGGGAGGTCCTCAAACCAGGACACTAACACAGATAACTGTGGGCGAGGACGTCCAAAAGCAAACTTCTGCCTTAGAAGCTGAGGGCCTGGTACCCGAGCGGCGCGTGCGCATCGGTCCCTATTCACCCCATCAACAGGAAGCAGCAAACGCCCCAAGCACAGCAAGCAATTCCCGATTCAGTAACTAGGACAGTCACAAATGCATTTTGTGATCAACTTAATCCCCAAATAAAGCTCCAAATCCTTGTCTTCCGCCAGAGACATCTTTCCCTCCTGCCTTGCAAACCACATCTTCCCCAATCTTTCCCTCAATTTTTGCCGAAGGAATACAAATTAAAAGACATCAAGATCCCAGGTCTCAAAAATGCAAAAACTTTTCTTTATGGTTTCATCTGATTAATTTGTACTTAGTAAGGGCTTACAGCGTTTCTGTGAAGCTCAGGAACATTTTCAAAAGCTTTCTTAAGAAGAAAAGACAGCTTCTAGAAGAAAACTGTTCCTTAAATTATAAGATCTTTAAGTCATGGGGTACAACCGTCTTCAGGCAGTTTGCTTGCCTCTCATACGCTCTTCTCATGCAGATGGTCCTAATTGTAACTGCAATCGGCAACATCTTCCCAGGATTCCAGGTGACCGTACCGTCAACTTCTAATGCATTACAGTATCATCTATATTATTTTCTATGAACAAGCATATGCGTCAGAAAGCGAGAGCTGCAGCCCAGTGACCCATTCGCTCTTACGTCCTCGCCACAGTTGCGTTTCACGCTACGCCTTATCCTCTAAAACCCTGCCCGAGTTTGAGTATAATCCACTTACTGTGCCTCACACCCTCTTACTGGTCTGTAGCGTACACTGGTTTTATAGTACTTCTGGATTGTGGCTGAAAGGCTTTAAAGCTAATGATTTCCAACTGCATATTGGTCAATTTTTCAAAAGAGAAAAAAAGGTGATGTCATCTTCAAAGATGCAACAATAGGAATTTTTGTGGTTTGGTCAGTATTAATAATAAGGATTTCTGCCACAGAAACCAAAGCAATCATAAAAGCAAACAATCCCAGGTAATACTGGGAATTCAGAGGGGACAAAAATGATAAATATATCTCTATAAAAATTATCATACGGGACATGTTGTTGAAACAGTCTCCAAACCGTATGCAACTGCTGCTCTTTCACTCATACAGTTAATTTGTAACAGTACTTCGTCCTTATGGATGCTGTACATCAAGTCCTGGCCTCACGTCTCTTCACAGCTTACAAAACCTCTACATAGTTTTCCATACATACGCAGCATTCAAAATGGCAACGTCTCTGCTACGACCTGCCTGTTGCTGTATAACTATTCATAGTTTTCCGATGATTTTAGAAGAAACCGCTACAGTGCCAGATTTTTTGATTTTCGTTTTACATAAATATACAACAGAAGCGTGTTGGTCTTTGTTTTCCAGCTGACGGCTGCAACAAACTCCGGAACACAATCTGAAATGTTCCTTTGGTGCCATCCATTAGATTTTAAGTGAAATTCAAGTTTAGGCTTTTGTGAAGTCCCAAGCAAACTGCCCAGTCCTGGGCTTTTTCGCACAAGCCTCTCAGGAAGCTGATGCTCCCGGGTTTCTGCAGAGCTCTTGACTGCAAGTAAAATTCATAAAAGCTCCTGCTGAATGCCTGTTCCCATCTCCTCTTCACAGGATCCCGTCTCGTAGGAAAATAGCCAGCGTCTGCCTTTATAGTTGCCTTCCTCTTTGACGAGCTTTGGTTTCTCACGACATCCCCTCTCCACGACTGTTGCTGACACTCACCTTAGCGGGATCACTTCACACTACACTGGGAGGTTTTAATACACATTGGCATTGAACTTGCACACTTTTAATACTATCCTGTGTCAATAAAACCATTCTGCATTAGTCTTACTCCGAAGGAAACCTGCTCAGTGCTGCACAGATACACAGATTTTACATCTCTCAACTAGAGCTGTGTTTCCAATTTCCAACACAAGTCAGGAGAAAATCTACAGACAGAGGATGTAAGTGAAACCTGTAGATCGCACCTCTGCCGTGGTACCTGGTGGCATCAGCTTCAGTGCAACTCTACCTCATCTGCAAAGCCAGCCACACTTAAGACCATAGAACATCCTAAACTTGGTGGGGCCAAAACCTCTGCAGGCCTGTCTGTGCACTGTGATGGCCACAGCTCCACAAACGGAAGGGCGAACCGGGAAAGAGAGGACGGACGGGCTCAGACCAGAGAAGAAAAGGAAACCCTAACAAAAACCCAACCCCCCCTACACACACCCACACAACAGGGGACAGACCTCACACCTCTGACGTGCTTTGTCTCACCTGCTCAGCTCTGGGCTCTCTGAAGCAACTACCGACTCTTGCTGCGTTGTCATAGCTCCTCCAGCCCAGCTGCAGCACTAACAATGCAGAAATGCAGCCAGCCGGAACTGGGAGTGACCGGGCTCAACCAGTTTGTCACAAATAACTGGGCGGCACTTTTAGAGGGACAGCCGTAACAACGCGGCGCAGGTGTGCCCTCACTCACTACCGCCCTGGGACACCCCAGCCTACGGGAGCCACGCGTGGCCCCAATTCGCCAGATGCCTCTGCAGAAAACTACACCAGCAGCAACTGCGCCAGGCCAGAGAGTCCCAGCTCTGCCCGAGAAACACAGACAAGGACCAGCTCCACGGCAGGGAAGACAGCAAAACACAGTTCAGAAAAAGGGTCAATGAAATGAACAAGATATTTGAGCAAACAGAAGCTACTAGATGTTTATATTTTCTTCAGTTGTTCACTGCGCTGTATCAGTTACTGAAGCTTCAAACAGAACAATTAAGACACATCTGAGAAGCGTTACAGAATTCTGGTGCCCCACACAATTATCTCCACAGAAAACTTGGGGCTAATGTGTTGCAATGTGCTATTCAAACACCAAACACTTCCTTTCCTGTGATAGAAGATAATTCAGGAATTTAATTTGTGAACTCCCAGGTGGCTGTCTTCCACATTACACATGCCTGAGGGCAACGAATCCTTTAATGCTTTTTGCACCCTCGGGCGAATGTTCCAGACACGTTCCAAGAGGAGCTCCCCTTCATGTAACCACATCACACAATAACAAGCAAGAATTCTTCCCGAAGCCAAACTAAGATTATATTAAGAGTTACCTAAACACATTATTGTTTCAGTATTTTACTGCATTTGGTACTCTTTCAGTTTCTTCGGAGTATGCTTGAAAAAATAAACTGGGTAAATTCTGCAGTCTGCTCCTACAAAAAGGATGCCACTGCCAGCTGCAAAGAAGCAAAGTGAAAACGCAACAGAAGCCAGTACTTGGTGCTGGAGAGGAAGCTGCTCAGTGGAACAAGATGGCTCGATCTACGGGAGGGATTTAGTGCCTGCCAGGTTCCCGTCATTTGCGGTACTGTACTAGGCCAGGTCTCACCTAACACCACAAGTGCAAAGATGCTTTTATCACCTAGCCTTCAAGAAAATCATCGACTCCGGTCTGGCCAGAAAGGGTTTGATTGGTACAAAAGGAAGCAAACAATGAAACAGCAGCTTGAGCGATGAAATGTACTGAAGTGCAGAGTAATGTTTCTGCAAGACATCAAAAGGTTCCTTAAATCATTAAGGCACGTTCGAAGTATCATCAAACATATGAGGCATTTGGTTAAAAAAAGCTGATGGAAGTAAAAACATCGGAGTTTTTAAAATAATCCTTTCTAATTGATTGATAGAACTCCAGCTGGATTTTTTTATTTATTTATTTAATTGGTTTGGGGGTCTCGGGGTTTTTTTTTATATTATTCAGAGCGTAGCACTTATTTTTTTCCAATCACACCAACATATCTAAGCTTCAGGTACTTTTTAAACACAAATGCATATTCATTCTCTAAAAATGGAACTCAAAGAGGACAGCTACTCTGCTGTTCATATTGAATATACCTCCCTTCCATACACACCCAGTCACTCATTCCTGCAAAACTAAGCCTGGCGCAGACAAGCACAAGGTCCGTACTCAAAGGAGTTAAAGGGGTACACGTTGGGTCTCCGCTGGAAGTTCCAACTGGGGGCAGCTCTTGACCTTCCAAAAGAGCAAAGACCGAAGTTTTATTTTTCACGTGAATCTCCTGGGAAACCTCGGTAAAACGCATTCCACGAGTCCGACTGTCGCTGCACGTGCGCCACCTCACCACCCCGGGCAGAGCTCGCGCAGCCGGCCTGGGGCTCCTGGAGATGCCTCGGACACGTCGCCCACCTTGACGAGCCAGCGGTGCGTACGGAGCTGCCACGAAGGAAGGAAGGAGAACGCACAAAACTGCCTCAGACGACACGTCCCGCCAGAACCAGATGGGGTATGCGGGACAGCACGCTCTACGGCAGCCCTTGCACCCGGACAGCACCCAAACACGCGGCTGTGTTAAAGCAGCAATGCCAGCAGAGCTGGTTCACCAGGGCAGCCTTCACACCAACAGCTTAGTTCTGTCCCCACACAGCAGTGTCTACAGAAGAAGTCTCCCAGGATTGCTAGGACAGTTCATGCGACGGCAAGCGCCTCATCAGATGCCAGCCTGAACTGGAGACACAACACTGGATCCACTTTAGCCTGCCTTTATAACTGAAATACGGTGGCAAAAACCTCATATTTAAAACTTCTGAATTTTTCTATCTTGTGAAAATGCCACTGAAAGAGCAAAGAAACCTCTAACAACGTCTTTTTCATTTTCAATGGAATTTCAATGGTTTCACAAAAAGCGAATTGACAGAAAAGCTCGTCCACTATTGACAGTAACTATCAATTTTTCCTTATTTTTTATTGTTGCTTTTACACATTAGATGCAATGTGTAACAGGACCTGTTCTTCAGCCATACTATCTTATTTCACACATAAATTCCCAGATCATCATACATACAGAGAGATCATCTAAAAAGATTCAGAGCTCCACAAATCCTGCCATAAACAAGAGAAAGTTGCCCAAGTTGGGAGTAAGGAAACATCAAGTAATCTCTTAGATTCAGATGCTTCTTAAATTTCCAGACACTTCACCCGGCTTCTCATCTCTGGCCTAACCTGCTCACAAGCGCTATCCGCAGGCATGACGCTGGGCTGCTGCTCCACGCGCTGCCACGGATGTCACCCGTTTGCATCAGTCCCCTCGTTGCCCACAACAGCAGCTGGAACCAGCTTTGTTTAAGTCAGCTTGTCTCAAGGTCACTGGAACATCTTCTCTTCAGCACGGGACCCCACAGCACCACTCCACCTCCGTCACCTCCAGATCAGTTTGGCTTCGTGGGCTTTTCATCAACAATCTACTGAGCTGTCTCGACTCACCGCCCTGCTGTACGGGAATAAACCTTGCTATAGCCTCGCTATTCGGGAATAAACCTTGCTATAGCCTCGCTATACGGGAGCCTCCCCACACAGGAGTAAACAAAACAGGATTCATCTGAAGCGAACGTGAAGTTCACATCATGAAGTGAAATCCAACCATGCTCAAAATCAACAAGGTCATCATTTCACTCCAGAAACTTGAAACTGGTTCCGAGATTCATTCCCAAAAGCTGTGTCAGGCTCACACAAGGAAAAAGCTAGTGAGGACTGCAGTAAAAATACACAAGACAAACTTCAAGAAATAACGTGGACATTAAAAGTAACAAAATTGCCCCCTTACTGCAGAAAAAAGGCCTGCTTACCAAACTGGCACATGTGCTGGTCTCTTATCGCACAGCTATTGGGGGGGGGGGGAAATAATCAAGCAATCTAGTATAATTAGCAATCTTTTTTTTTAATGAAAACTCAAGTAATCTATAAGCTAAAAGATTCTGTTGACTTTGCATGTGACAAGGCTCATACCTACACATTGTTTCCTAAAAAGGGATTTAAGGCCTTTAAAAGAGTCGTCTTCCTGTTTCAAATTTTGTCTGAAGACTACGCAAGGAGCTTATTTTTACTGACCTGAAAAGATGTGGAACAATGACACGCATACAAATGAACCTCACCCTGAGTTAGACTAAGCACCAGCTACTTTAATAATTGCCGAATTGGTACATCAGGAAGAAACAAGTCAATTCTAACAAATGATAAACCAGTCATTCACAAAACTCGCCATTCTCGTGGATGCAAACTGAAATTTGACTTTTCCCATAAAGTTCTGTGGAGCAAACAGACTCCGCTTACAAGTCCTTCAAGTGAGCCCTGCTATGGTCTGTTACGGTTCCAGGATGGTAAACACATCTGTGGATTGTGAAAGGAAAATAACTAGACTTCCAAGGAGTTTTGCAGATATCAAAACCCCTTTCCAATAGATACGTGAGTAAAATCAAGCGGCAGAAAGAGGCTTCTCGTTCATTTTCCTTATTTAGAACAGTATTTCAACAATACCACTCATCTATAATTCATACAGCGCAACAGTGCGTAAAGCCACAATACCACCACCTGTGTCCTCAGAAAGGATGTTTGCGCTACTTTTGGAAATTACACACGAGCCAAGAACCAGATCCATAATAGCTCATTCCACGTAACCAAAGGACAACTGGGACAACGGCTTCGTATCGCCGTCCGGACTTCCTGTACCCTCAAGAGCTACGCTGGGTGGACGCCGCAACGCGGACGAGGCCTGTGACTGACAGCCTCCACACACAGGCGCACGCCTGGCATCACGCAGCGGCAACCAGCTCAGTAGGTGCTGCTTGGGTTTGCTCAAGGCTGGTGCGCACTTGCCACCTGCTTAGCAGCTCAGCACATGTGTTTCTGAAATAAATAAATAAATTTTAAAATAATTAAATTATTAAAGAAAAAAAATCATTCTCAGTATTCCAAGTCTGCCAGAACCCTTCCTGACACCACAGCAGGACCCAGCTAAGGTTACGCAAGGATGTCGACGCGCAGGCTCATCTAAAGACTAATAAAATGGCAGGTTGATAAAGAAATAGTTTGCTTCTCTTGAGAACAAAAGAGAACGATAAATCTGTAAAAAAGAACAGGCTAAACATAACGCCGGACCATTCTCTGTGTGTTTGTTTTGCCTATAGCTTGCCCCTAAATGGCAATAATTAGAAAAAAATCAACTGGTTTTCATCTGCGGGTAGCACGTAAATACAAACCGACTGGCACAGCGGGCTGGAGCTGCAGTAGCAAAGGAGGAAATGGCCGCTGACAGAGGGTTGGCCAGGCCCCAGAGCCCACGCAGGCTCCCGCGTGCAGGCTGCCCACCACTGCCCCGGCTCTTCCCAGTCCGCTCCCGTCAGCGCCGTGCCCACTGCTGACGGTCCAACGACCGCGCGCAGAGCGGGACAGGCAGGGGACCGTTTCGACTGAAACCACAGCCAGGTTTCGCGAGAGCTGCGCCCTTCAGGTCTAATCCATTCTGCCAGAACATCTGCAGAGACCCAGGCTTGCAAACATCTGTCTGGCCGCCAGCCACACCACACCCTGCAGCAGCAGCAGCAGCAGACCCGTGCCATGCGAAC
Organism: Pluvianellus socialis; assembly: GCA_013400795.1. NCBI lineage: Eukaryota > Metazoa > Chordata > Aves > Charadriiformes > Charadriidae > Pluvianellus > Pluvianellus socialis. The sequence continues at coordinate 92,110 of VZTS01002054.1, forward strand.
GTGTTGAAGCTCATTCATGGCGCTGGATTTGGGAGGGAAGAGTGCGGAGAGATCGTTAAACTCCAAAACCCCAGCTCTGTTGGTGACCAAGTAAAAGGCAAAAGCTATGCAGCTCATAGAATGGCTATATATCCAAGTAATTTTTGTATGGTTTATATTATCTGTGAAGCTCAATGTGGCAGCAACACAAAAGCAGGAACATTGAACACAAGAAACTTAGAGCCAGGCAGACAAGTCAAAAAGACACACAAGGGTGTTCTGTCCAAAGCCCCGGTTTTGGTTATCTGTTGGTTCTTCTCTGTATTCCTCCCACTCCTCTTTTTTTTTTTTTTGACTGATAAAGAGGAAGATTTGACCCATCTGTATTTCCGTTACTGCCTTTTTATAACAGTTTTTGCATTTTATCTGTCTCTCCACACAAACCTGACAAGCATGGGGCAGAAACACTAAACCATGCAACGCAAAGACCGCCCGAAAGAATTAACAGACAGAAATTCCCATCTGAAAAAAAGGAAAAATTTAACAGTAGTCCTAAAGCCTAATTGATTCCAGGTCATGATTTCAAGAGACAGTTATACCACACTTCCAGTATAAGTGACTATTGATGAAGTTAATTTATACTACCTTGCAAACCAAAAGCTCCTACATCACTCGTTTAACTGTGTTTACTGTTAAGATGTGGGAAGACCATGTCTTGCGATGGCTGAAAGCAAACCAAGAAGTCTGCGTGAAGGATGGCTGCAAGGTCACGTTCTGCCAGGGGTGTCCCAGGAAGGAGCACGCCACCTTCTGCTCCCTGGCAGCAAACGTGAGACAGTCAACGGTGCTTTTGACCTTCAGCTAGAAGAAGGGAGACCAAGGAAGCAGGGGGAAACACTAGTACAAAGTCCTGTTTTTCATATACATTCAATACAAATCATTCAGTGATCTTTTATTTTAGTGGCAGTTGGTTCATGTTCGGCATCTCACTTTTTGAGTGCTCAAGAACAGACGGAGGAGGCGAGAGGTACAATCAGGAAAAAAGAAATTAAGTTAAAGGCTTCACATCCCAGACTGCTTTGCACTCAGCTACCACCTGTCAATCAGTGCAATTTCGTAAGGACTCTCATTTCCTCCGGGAGGGGAAACTAATACTTGTGCCTCAATGTTTAGCAACTAATTATCCTACACATTAGAAGACTTAAAATGGCCTATTTTAAACACATATATACAGACCTTACACTTGTAACTTGCACAAACCTGTGGGGCAGATTCTACACACCGTAACCAATTCAAACAACTTTAATGAGCAGTTGTCAAATTTATTATTAGTGTGCACGCATGGATTGTGGTTTATGGCTTTTCCTCCACAGTATGCCAGACCTTCAGCAGGAGTCAATCCGTGCTACCGGACCGAAGCTTTTTGCCACGATGTCCTGGAACTGCACCTTTCCCCACAGGGCCAGCACTGGCGACGACGCTGCACGCCCTGGCGGGGAACGGGCTGTGCGAGCAAGTGGCCAAGGGGGTGATGTAACTCTCTCTGATCTCCAGGGATAAGGACCGGACCTCGGGGAAATGCGGTACTGTTCAGTAAGCGGATGCAGCCCAAATGGGCCCTCGCTGAGGGCGACGGCCAATCCCCGTTTCTTTTTAGCGGAAGATTAAGCTATGCAGTCAAAAGTTTGCATCCCTGTTAGCTTTACAAGACAGGTGGCCAATTCAGAAAAAAGGATGCGATCCTAAGATCAAAAATAAAAAGCGAGTAAACTTGTGCTTTGGGGATTTTTTTTACTGTCTCTGGAGCATCAACCTCGACCCTCCCTTTCTCGTGCCAGATGTCTCCGCTTGAATCAAAATAAAATCCTGAGCCATAAAAACAACCTGAGTTCCACGGACATCTTTCACAATGGACTTGACTAAAAGGAAACCTCACAGAGGAACGGAGGAGGCAAAAGGTGTCTGTTTAGTACTCCTGCGCTTTGAACCGTTACTGTATTGCTCCCTTTGCACCCCAGACGTACAAGCAGCGGACTGTTCCAGTTGCTTTAGTATTTGAATGGAGCTTTGATTAGGTTACAGACATTGAAACACTATTCCATTAATAAATTAAGATAACGCCAGGCTTTATTATACACAGTTGATTAAAAAAAATAATTTAGAGTAACAGTACTCTTTAATTAGAAAAGCACACAAAAAAAGAACATAATTCCAGCCAGATTACTGTTGATTTCAGCTGCCTTCTTATCACAAGCAAATTAATTCTGCCATGACTCGATCTGTGCAGGAAGGCGCGCGTGTGCGTTGACGTGTATGATCGCTAAAGCCTGAAAATACACGCCAGGCTGGAGGTTTGAGCAGATTTAACGGCCAAGGTCTAAGCCCCCAGAAAAGCCCATCTACAAGGTTGAACGGACGCAACGATAACCCCTTTCCTGCTGTCACTCCTTTTCTTGCTGGCCCTATGGGATGCAGCACAGAGTAACCACCTGCATCAATTCTGCATGCAGTGGGTGAATGTTTTTATTCATCAATTCTTTTATCTAGGAGTCATTAAAAGTGGAATAAATAGAAGAAACATAAGTAATGTCGAAAAGAGAGAGAAAAGCCGGATGTAACCTTAATATTGTGACATTTAAGACAAACAGCAAGTGGGACCCCATCCCCTGCTTTGTCGTGTAAGCTCCTAAGCGATAATGGACCTTATTCTTTATGCTGCCACTTGGGTATGAAGAAAGAGCAATGCTGAAGTAATCACCTAAACGGCAGAAGGAACCGATACAGCAGGGCCAGAACATGCCACTAGAAAAGCAGGTAACAATCAACCTGCTGAACTGACTGAAAAAAACCAAAGATGATGGAAAACCCCAGAAGGCTGCCATAATACAAGAAAGAAAGAAACTGATCAGGACCAACTTTGGCAACAATATTCCTCTAGTATCTACCCCTTCCCTGCAAAAAGGAAAAGAAAAAAAAAGACAAAGGGAAAAGAAAGAGCATAACCCAGTGTTCAAGGTGAAGCAGAAGAAGAGTTCAGTCTGCAGGAGGAAAGACAGAAGCGGCACAAGTAGTGCGTTGGGATTGGTTTGGTGAATTTACAAAAAGGGGAGGAGCACTACAGCACCCGTGTCGAGGCTATCTGCTATGGCATCCCAGGGGGTTTCTATGTAGGCTGCTGAGGTTGGATGTCTCCCTGGGAAACAGAAAATCTTCACTGGTCTCTAAGAGGCAAATCCATTTGTAACCATCTTTTTGGCTAAAGTAGGAAATTTTTCAATTATTTTCTTCAGAAAAAAGCTTGGTTTGTATCAGTACAAGAGAAGGTAATTCCTTGTAGCTCCATCTAGGATTGTTAATGACAATAGCTCGTAGAATTTAATTCTACAGAAATCTATGAGCTGGCCTTGAAAGTCAGGTTATCCTTAAAAAAACCCCAGTATTTTAAAATCCATGTGCCTTTTGTACAGGCTTGAGCCAGAGAGAGACGTTAAAATATAGATGAATGTTCCTATACCCCTTGCACACTACAACAAGCCTAGAATTATTTTTTTTTTAATAATTAGAGCTTCTGTGGAAGTACTAGAGAGTCTATCCTGCATCTTTTGAGCAGTCCTCAGAGATTTTTTTTTTTATCCAGAACATGTGGATGAATGGTGCAATTATTTAATGAAAACCCAACAATATTTCAGAAGTCAATAAATAGCTTTTAATACCAGTTAACAAATTAACTTGCTGTGGCAATTGCAGAACATTCTGTGGAACATGCTACTGCTCTCCACTAAAAAGGACTGGGTTTTGCTCCCGCAGTCAGCTCTGGTCTAAGTCTTTCATCCTCTAAACCAAAAATGCTCCAAGTCATTTCTAGGAAGGTGGGTGTCAGTCAGTCAGTCATTCAGAAATCATGCTGTCACCTGCCAGTTGTGGCTGTGACCCAGTGTTTCACACTATTTTTAACTACAAGGTACAAAAATGTCAGATGCGGATGATATGGCCTGCTACAGAAAAGGGGGCACAGAGAGGATTATTGGCAAAGGGATCTCTAAAAAGACGATCTCTCTCTTTCTTCACCCACTAGTAAGACCTTTTCAATTTTATTTTATATACGAACACAATCTTCATTGCAGTTTCTATCTCAGTCATCACACCAGCATTCTTCAGCCACAAATATAGTCTGTTCCTATCACAAAGAGACTGCGCCATCAAGGTACAAGGCTACATGGAGTTATGAAGAGTGGCTGCGGCTTCAGCTTTAGGCATGTAACACACCAAAAGAACATCCATGCCTGAAGGAAGACAGATTTCAGTAGTCTTAAATACAAAAGCTCTGGAGGCGCTCTGGGAAGTGTTTTCAGCATCAGCCCGACTGGCACGGACAGCAGGCGTGCAGACGCGTTGCCCAACGCCTGCCTGCACTGCGCTCCTCACTGGCCACTGCTATGGATCTTGCCAGTACACGGACCTTCTCCACACAGAGCCACGGCAAAATCCAAACCAACCTGGCCAGAAGGCTTTTTTATTACTTCTTTTTATTCTCCAGTTACGTTTCTGAAGATAATGTTCTCAGCTCACGTATTACATAAATGTAATCATGAAATAAATATAAAAACAAAACCGCAAAGAAACGTGCAGACCTGGGAGTTTTCATCAGGTCTTATTGCATTCCTTGCCGCAATCATAACTGGCACCTTCCTGCTATAAGTGAGTGTACGCTTGGTCCTGCTTTACTATTTCATATTTTTGTTTTTAACGCACAGGTTGATTTGTAAACCCGAGAATATTACCATCTTTTCCATATATGTAAACTTCTTTTACGCTTCAAATATTAACTCATCACTACAGAAATTGTGTACATACTTCCTCTTGCTTTACATGTCCCCCCTCCAAAAAAAGACTCCTGCTTTACAAGTTGACGTACACTTCTTTTACACCTCCTGTGTCTAATGCTATGTGCCTCGTGCTACATATCTTAACACCCAAATTTTGCTTTTGATAAAGGTAACTATGGAACTGTGACAGACAGTGGGGAGGCAGGGGGAGATAATTCAGTTAGTGACAGGAGTCAGAAACTTGCTTCCAACTTGGCTGGTCTGTAAGGCAAGTCAGATTGAATCCTGTGTTTTCAAACACCAAGTCCTCGAGGCTGGTGAGTCAATCCAGCCTCTGAACACACCTCTGGCGAGAAGTCGCACAGGCGGGCAGCAAGCTCCCAGCACTAACATGTGATGGACACGTTGTCAACGCTTCCTCATTGAAGAGAACTTGTCACCTTGGTCTTACAGACTCCTACACCGTCTCTACATCATCCATCTCAGCCTCGCACACACTATTCCACAAGTGTCTCAACTCAGCAGCTGGGAAACCCTCTCCTTTTCCCCTTAATTTCCAAAAAAAGAGGGGCATGGAGGGGAAGCTGCTCTAGTCTCATCTTTTGACCACGACTGTTTCACATCTTCAGTGATCGCCTTCAGTGAGAAACAAACAGCTTCCTGAGGGATAACTGCCTCCTGCAGTCTTTTTTTGCTATTGCCCACATGAGCGGTCTTATTACAAAAAGCTTTACCTGTCTAGTTCCCATCTTTTCAATTGCTTTGATGCTAGTCATAACAGTAAGCAATAAATATTTCACACGAACTGCACCGAAGCTTCTTATTAACTCGACCGCTTGCAGGTGTACTGGCCTGCCGTTCCGGGGCCAAGAGTCTTTACATGCCCCACTAGTCCTTTCCGAGATGCTCTTCTGGAACAGCACAGGACTGCAGGTATCGTACACATTCATTGTGCACAGCTTAAAACAAACAAAAACAAACCAAACCAAACAAACCAACCCAAAACAAAAGCCCATACTATTGCTCAAGACTTCAGCTCAGAGTAACACCAAGTTTTACCCCCACCTCCACGTGCCATGGCCAGCAAACACCAGCTTCACACCTAAGAGCAATTTTCCCACAGCTGTATTCTCTAATCATGTTATTTCTGGACAGAAGACACAACCACCCCAAACCAACAGGCACGTCTTGTCAGCCCATCTGGAATAGAGCCCTGCCGACTCTGAACCATGATCTCAGGTGTCTGTGACTGCCTGACAACCTCCAACTTGTCTAATTTCACAATCCTGAGTCATTTTCCTCTGCTATCTGTGTTTTTTCAGTACCAACTTAAATCAGTTGTAGGTCACTTTCTGCGTATTCCAATTCCTATGGACCTTCCTGGAAATAATTTCAAACCACTTGCTTCAAAAGCTACGAGTAACACATTTTGCTACTTGCTTCAACTCGGCTCTAGCGAGGACACCTACTTCTTTCTTTTCCAAGGGCTTTTTTGGAGACCACATGTCCCCATGGTCCTGCAGTTTGCCAGCAAAACTGAGTACAAAGTTCCCTTGTTTTTCTACCACCATTTGTGATCTGCTCCAATTTATCCTGCAGCTTGACTAGTTCTCTTTTGCCCCCTTCTTTAGTTATATTTTTTTAAAAATATATAACTAACCAATACTTTTTCCTACCTTTGGGACCTGGAAATTTCATTCCTCATCAAAGCCTGCTCTTCCATTAGGAATCCAGAGACCCAGATAAAGGTTGTGTTTGACACAGCTAGGCAGGTATCTCGCTGTAGAAATTCTTCAACAGCTTCTCATGCTCCCCATTCTCATCCAAGTTGGTGTTTTTCAACAGCTTTGCACCTCTTGGGCTGCAAAACGTTTCACACTCATTACCGGTTCTCGTAATTGACTTGGGCTTCCTCACTTAATTCTATGCTTTAAACATGTAGCGTGCTTCTGTTCCTGCAGCAGTCAAAATAGCTGCTTTGTAGACACATTCTACCTGGCTTCCCATCACCGAGAGATCAAGTTCGTATTCCAGCTTCCTCCAGGTGTCCCCAGCTGGACTCGTCGGTTTCTTCTGGATATTATTCCTTCACCCCTTCTTCCTTACCCTGCACCTGCAGTACGGCCGTGCCGTGTTCACTGGCATTCCTCAGCCAAGAGCACCACGCTAGACTTGAGTAACTACCTGCAAATGAGGATGTTGCGGAGGCAAAGCCCGGAACGCTAGTGAGATGTTCTCAGTGCCGTGACCCACTTCACACATTTCAGTCTCTACTGGTGTCCCACGCAGACCAAAGGCTTTGCTTCTCAGTTCAGGTGCAATACTTTCTTCAGAAAACCAAAAGAGATTTTTTTTTTTTCCTTCTCCTTGCCGAGTCTGATACTGTCGTTCCTGTTCAGCCTTCAACCAACTATCTGTCCCAGCAAGCTTCCAAGTGGCATTTTGAGTCTTAAAATACAAAGTCAAGTCTTTCAAGATGATTTCTACTAGTTCTTTTTTCTTTAGTCCTACGTAGGACATTCAACTCTTTCACGTGCTTATTTAAATCGGAATCTTTAAGAAAGGGATAGTTTCTATCCAACAGAATGAGCTGCCTTCCTTAAAGGAGGAAAACAGTGGAAGACACTAGCATAACATACTCTGAAAAGTAATTCAGAATATAATTCTGTTAATTCTTTGTTAGGACATGAGGCTTACGTTCTGTGATTTCAAAAATGCATCGCTAACAAAACACAACAAAATTTGTCCTCGCTAATCTTATGCTCTTACAAACTCACACATAGCTCTTTTTGTATTAAAAAAGGTTTTAGGAAAGATCAGCATTTACGAGTATCACACCAGGCTTTGCTAATCACAGATCCGTCTGAGAACAAGTCACTTGCAGCACAGGGAAACAGCCTGTCCACAAACTTGGTCTGAAGCGACGGAATCGCAAAAACCCCAGAGCTACCATGCTGGAGGAGATACGAAACATTCTTGGCAGAAATCTACTACAAGTGTTTTCTTTTAAAATAAAATTCTTAGTACATCTGGCTACATGGTTAAAATAAGTACATGTATTGACGATCCTCAGGGAAAGCTTTTTAGGGGAAAAAACAGCAATTTCAGTGCCTCAACTTGATACACCTTCAGAAAAAGCCAAATTATCACAAACTTCTAAGACCCCTGGTGAAGATTCAGGTCCTCCTAAATGACACCTAATGCAGCAATCATTTGAAAAAGAAGGGGGGAAAAAAAAGCTTGTAGTGCACAAATAGAACAACATAAATATACAAGCATTTAAAAATGCATCACATGCCCAAAGTGGGACACAGTGCAATTTATGGTTTGGTTTTTTACAATTACATCAAGTAAAAGCTAACTAAACAGAATCCACTGAATATAGAGCTAAGATTTTACAAGTCTTAGCTTTGGAAGCTGTAAAGAACACCACTTCTTCCTGCATTGACACCCATCACAGTTTAAATCAGTACTTATCCTTACTCTTATTCACCTCCTACTTCTCATTTTCCACATCTCTTTTCAGGTCTTTGCACCTAACGCTATTTTCCTGTTGCAGTGCTATCGCATCAGAACACATCAGCATTTTGGCTTGAAGTCACTGTCTCAAGGCAGATTTTAAAAGAAACTGTTCTGCTTTTCGGTGCATTAGCCGTGACAACATTTTCTCACTAAAATAAATATTTTCCACAGTGAAATGCAGGTGCAAGGGAAAAAGTCAAGTATAGCACAGGAGTGTTTTTCAGGCTAAGGACAAATATAAATCTTTTAAGGTTTAGGTCATATTCTAGCTCATCAGAAAGGGTTTTGGGCTGTGCAACTGAAAATGCTTTATCGCTCTGACAAGCCTGTCTCTGTCATAATAAGTCACGGCCATAAACCTGCAAACCCAGTCTCTCTAGTTTGGCTCCGAACTGGAACATCAGCAACGTACAAGGCAATCTGCCAGCCGGAAAGTCGCTCTTTGTTGGTGCACCCCATCGCCCCAGGAGTCGGGGTCCTTTCGCCGCCGCAGCATTGTACCGGCTCAGACACGGGGCAGCACGTCCTGTCCTGGCACGAACACCCCTGCGTCAGTCAGCCTGGCCACACGCCACCGTCAGAGGACACAGCCTTCTCTCTCGGCAGCTCTAGGGCCATCCTGCACTAACAGTCTTGGGTCCTTCTAAAACTAACTCCTCTGCCTCATAACACCCATGGAAAACCAAGGGCTGGGCACGTGGAGATAAGAGAGTTTAGACCTCTAAGCCTGTAGCTCAACAAACCGTTTCACCAAGAGGCACACGAAGAAGTAGTTCTCAAAAGCACACAACTGAAAAACGCTGCTTGATAGACATCAGCTCACTACCCGTGGGATTCTCAAAGCCTTTTCTCTCAAGTCCCACAAAGCTTCTGCCTCATTAGGCATTAAGCAGCTTTTAACTCTGAGGGTTTCTGCAGCGTACAACGCAAAATTTCCATTTGCCCTCTCAACTCAGATGGAAGATGAACAGAAACTCTTCCCCAGGTGTGCCGCTCCAGAAGCCAGGAGGACCACAAAAAGAATCCGTCTGCAGCCGGTGCGAGTTCGTTAACGCGGCAGAGACTGGGACAAACTACTTGTGTTCCACCAGAGGGAGGCAGCAGCCCTGAGCAACACAGGTCCATCCTCTAGTTACACAGCTGGCTCTGGCTCCAGGAACGCCAAAGGCCATCAGTCACCGTTCCTCAGACACGGCTTTATTACATCCTGCTCTGCGGTACCACACATTTATGTGCACATCAGGATTCATGCAAAGAACTGACACACAAATATCCTGGAATATTCCAACTTCAACGCAAACATTGGGTTAACCTTTTTGATTTCTTTCTGTAGTGGTTAAACAATTTGTCTCGTCATTGCACCATGTATATTCATAAAATAGAGTGCAAAGTTTCAAACAAGGCTCCTGGTTTGGCATGCATTGTCTGACCAAAAACAGGCACTTTTTGCCCAGGGATGAAAAACAGATGCGTAGGCTGTTGTCAGCTGGTACCTGCAATTAACTCAATTTCTGGCACTGTATTAACACAGCAACCAAAAAATTTGGCCTGAAGACCTCATTAAAAGAGCACAAAATCTATGTAACACTGTTTCTCGAAGGCTTCGGTATCACTATTTAAAGGTGTGACTCAAAGAAAAAGCAAAATCAATAAAGCACACAGATAAAAAAAAGTTTGGTTTGTTGTTTGGTGGTGTGGTTTTTTTTCTTTAAAAACAGTCAACTATCTGAAATATGTTTCTCTAACTCAGGTGAGTTCAGTCTGCCACTTTTTCCAGAAAGTGAGTCAAATAAGTCTACATTCTATGGTAGAAAGAACAATATATTAAGGAGGTGGGAGACAGAATATCGTTTTCAGAATGGGTTTCAGGCAGAAAACTAGCCAATTTTTAAGATAAAACCCAGAAGTCATTCCAAGTGCTGCTTAAAAATAGAAGCTGAGTAATCACGTACACACTACGCACTGGTACAGTAGTCAAGAGCTCAGCTAGCCTAAGGTGTCCTCACCTCCACCCACTCTGATGTGGCCTTCACAGCACCCAGGTACTTGAAGCTGCACTGTGGGACCGTCCGAGCGCAGGCGCCGCTGCAGTCCTGTGGGGCAGCGCTCTGCTGCTGCAGGTCTCCCAGCTTAACCGAACGGGCAGTTTTAAAGCCAAAACACTTGAGTTACTTCCAGACGGCAGATTTGTAAAAATAAATTTGATATAAGATCTATTCTGTCTTTCAGAAGCATTTAATTAATTTTTAAGAATTATAAAGGGCGCCATCAAAACCAAACCTTATTTAATCTACTTGCAAATAATAATTCTGCACATTGCCTCCGTTTTCTATACTGACAGCATATAGCTTTGATGCCGTGATGGCAAAATTAGGCAACTCTCTCCAACTTTCGTTAACATCTCTAACTTTTAATGTGGTAAACGCACCGTGTTTTTCTTTTAACTGAAAAACAAAACAACCAAAAAAAGCCCCCACACAACAAAAAACCCACAGGTCAAGTTATGAAAGATCCTCAAAGTCCCATGAGGCAACATACCAATTGTTTAAGTTCTAGGCAAATGCCAAATATTCACATGGCTATAAGCACCCTTTTCCTCCTTTGCACGGACCCTAGTAATGAATGTCTCGCGGTGGCTCCTGTAAACACCATCTCCTGAAAGACCTCCTCGTGTCACCCGTGCCACTTCCTCCATCTCAGCCACTGCCAGTCCTTTGCCCACGGGCGGACACCACCACACCATCACCGCCCCCTCAGACAAAAGCCTTTGGGCCACCAACCACAGCTGTTCCCAGAACCACAGCTGCAGATTCTGCGGCTCCCAATGCCAAACGGGTCAGCTAAACACCGTCATCTACAGCGTAGCGCTCAGACGAGACCTCTTCTCTCTCTGAAAACAGTGACTCCGCATGCAGTACCGCTACTTCTCAGACACATGCTTAGTTTAATCACTTAACTAACTCATAAGCACTTCATTAAGTCTGTGGGAGTACTTACAGGGCTTGAAGTCTAACGCTATCATGCAGCACACACAGTATCTCACTTAGTGTCTACAGCAACCATTATGCTACTATAGAAAGTTTTCTTCTAGAAAACCCACCCATTACACTAGTTACACATCTGACAAAAATGCAGCAAGTTACCTCAAATCCCATTAATTATCTGCTTTCTCTCACCACATCCTTAACCTTTCCAGAAAAAAAAAAAAGCGTAGAGCTGTTGGAGTAGTTCTTGGAAGCACAACACAACACCCTTTCCTTGGAACGCGGGAGGGCGGGTACTGAGGGCACAAGCCAGCTCCTGCCCAAGCCCACACCCGGCAGAAGAGCGCGGGGCCTTCCACCCGGGCAAACACAGCCCATGCCATAACGCCACCTCCCCGACAACTGCGGGCAGCAGCGCGCCGGCACTGCCGTCCCCTGCCCCGCGGCGCAGCCTGACTCACCCGCCGCCCGCCTGCCCCAACACACCCCAGGAGGCTCCGGCATCCGCCCCGCAGCCCTCGGCGTCCGCCCCGTGTCCAGCCGCACTCACCCGGAGCACCGGTCCCTCGGCAGACAGGCTACTGCTGCGGCTCCAGCCCATCTCCGCAGTGGAGCTGACAGGAGAACCTCCACGTGCCAGGCAGCCAGACTGCTGCAAAGTCATCAACGTCAACGCCAAAAGCAACACACCTGCCCTCCCTTCGTTAGGGAGAATTGCCTGATCACGACAATCCCAACAGCCCCTCGAGTTCAGCCAGAGCTGAATCAACCTCTGCCACTGTGGAGGTCTATCCGTAGACATCTTTAAATACCCTCAACACCTGCAGCCTTGGGGTAACAAACAAGTTGTTTTAAGAATCACTTCTACCTTTGTGCAATATTTCCCCTAAGCAAGCCATTAATTTACAATGATGTCGGCTCCGTCAGAGCCTTTTCCTTGGTTCTTCTCTCTGGCACCCTCTATTTACACGCAGGATCTTTTGAGAGCGCAGGTGTATAGCAAGAATAGCTTCAATTAATTGCAATGTTGCCCATAGCCTGTCTCTGATCAGTGGCTGTTGTACACCTGCAATAATAAAACACCAAGAGAGATAACGCACTGAATTTTAATCACATGTTGCTGTGTTATATACTACGCTGTTCAAAACCATTTCCTTTGCTCCCGAGCTGTTTGTAAAAGGGTGTTGCCAATTAACCATGAATAGCCTGGGGAGCGATACTGCAGTTCACACAATTTGCTTATAGTGACTAAGTGAAGAAAAGCAGCTTGACAACAGCTGCTACTTCTCTTAAATGGCTAACGTAGTAACAGGACATTCTTTCACGAGCCACTGCAAGGGGAAGGGACTGGGGTGGTTTGAGAACTCCTTCTGCATTGTAATGCGATATTATTGTGTAGCCCAAAATGATTCACAATTCAGTATAGAAGCTGTAATGAAAACAATCAGTGTGCAGGGAAAACAAAATTAAGAGGCACATTAGAGGCAAGATGTTCCCAGAAAAACAATGAGAAATTTCAGTCCTGCTTCTTCCTATGTTCAGGAGAGAACCTGCACCAGTGCACACAGACACGGAACGCGGAGGAACCTATCAAGGGGAAAACTACACGCTGGCTGTAAAGGCATTTCTTGTAACATACTGCCCCATTCCTGCCAAACAATTTTTTCTAAAAGCACCGAGTACATGGACTGAATTTAAGGAAATCTGAGTGGGCACTAGAGGCCTTTTCTGAAAAGAAAGTACAGAAGGAGAAAAGAAGAACATGCTTTAGCATCTGGCAGTACGTAACAGAGATCCCAAGCTCCACACATCCTGCCAGTTTCTTGGTTCACTTCGGAAACCTCAGTGCACCCCTGAGGAACAGCACCGCCAATTCTGTCATGCTTTGGCAACTCTGCTGACTCGGACAGGGGCTCAGGATCACCGCAATCGAGCGCCAGCTCCCCAGCGCCAGGAGAAAACACTATAGCCAACAGCCCGTGCAGGATCATACTTGAGAGTAGTGAACTCCCCGCACGCCATTTTACTCCTCCGGTGCCACAAAATGAGGACCTTTACGTATTGCTCTTCTGTCTGGTGAATCTCTTGCTTTCCTGCAGGTATGTGGCGAGCAGGTACAGGTTGCTCATCTAAAAATGGATCAACACGGAACTTTGCATATGCACTGAAGAAAAATCAAGATAAAATAGTCCAAATGAGAGATCCTCTAATGCTTGTGACACTAGAATGTCATAAACAACAGCCAAATTGCACAAGAATCAGTATCTTCTTTGACTACCACATTGCCAAATGAAACACCGTTCCAGTAAGGTCTCTGTGTCTCACACCTTCCTCCACTGTCATGTAATGGGTAAACGTAGTGTCACTTCTTAACCTACAACAGCGCTTGAAAGGGCTTTCCCTTCAATAACTTGGGTCATAAATGCAAAAATAAGAGTTGTTTCATCCGAACAATCTTTTTTGGACAGCAAGTCTTGAACCATGTATGCTTACAATACTTTGTCATGAGTGGCAAAGAGGCACGTTCACGGGCACGGGGAGAGATGTGCAAACAACCTATCACCATCCACTCCCTTACGCTGTGGCCAAAACACAGTCAGCAGGACAAAATGACTAAGAAGAATGCTCTTGGATTCGGTGTACCTTATTTCGTCTACTGGGGGCTTCAAAAGACACAAACGCAAGGTCAACAGCTAAGAAAGCACGCTGAAAACGAGCACGTAGGTGAACAAGGACAATGAATACTGGCAGCAATGAAAGCAAATACTTCAGGAAACGGCAGATGAAATAGAAAGAAATTACAAAAACAAACTGGCAGAGAGCAAACCACATAACCCAGGTGTCAAGTCAAAGCAAACGCATTCATTCCTACCTCGACTGCTCAGGCAATAACAATGAAAGACACTCAAAAACACGAGGGCAACTTGGAGCGCAGGAAAAACAAAACAAAACAAAAAGCACGAGCTTGCACACTAGCAGCTTGCTTTATTAACTCTGATTTAGGTGGGATTGGAGCTCCCAATGGCAGTATCCTGGTAGGTCTACTGGTGGCGTAAAAATAGCTGTTAATAATAAAATACAACCTTGCATTCATCAGAAAATGGGAAACTTCTCCAGTCGCCAGGTTTCACTAGATACAGATGATGCAGGTTACTTGATCACCACTAAAGGCAGACCCGTTATTCCTTCAGTTCAGCTAGCTCTCCATAGGATACAAGGCCCACTAACAGTGAAGACACCTTCATCAAAAACACCGATGAGCGACCAATGCAACACGCGTGCTAGAAGGGATTACAAATGCAGTATCAAATAGGTCCAATTGCATTCTTCATTTCCACAGCCGCACTCGCCCCTATGGTTACCGGGTTTCTCTTTGTATTTCCCAGGACAGTGTGCACATGACTATTGATTACTTACTTCCGAACGCGATCCCATCTTTTCATATACATGTACTGCTCTAAGTCAGCTACTAGAGACACTTAACCTTCCCTTCATGCGAAAGACTCAATGCTGTTCTGCACACGCTCTGTAGACCAAGCTGTTCTCTAGAAGCCTTAAGATTAACTTCAACACCGGATAGCAAAACTAACTCACTTAACCAACAAAGTCTGGAACTTTTTATTCTTATCATTATTTTTAATCAGCAACCTAGAACTTAACTCCTTTAAAGGGCATGTAATGTACTGCCCATCATGTTGCTCCATAATATGGAGAATCATAATCTTCAGAGCGCTAACACTCTCCCAAACAATGTCTTTGTGCTCCTGCCATTTGCGCGGCAACATCACGTATTCGTCAATTCCAGTCAGTGCCTGGGCAGCATATTAGGGAACTGACGTCTATAAATAATAGCTCTATCTCACACAACAGAGTTGATGGCACCACCTACCAGGTGGAGTGGCAACTTGCTCCTTTAGCAAGGGCTAAGGGATACATATGGCAAGTAAAGGTATCTCAAACCATTTCTGGCCTTCTCCTTTCCTTTCTCTTTTAGGGCTTCAGAAATTCTGCTGCTGCCACCCGCAACTTCTCACTTTTTCCAGACTGAATTTCACCAGTCAAATCCATATAGTCTAGTTAAGTTCCTCAGAAGTATGTTAACCTTCCTGGGAATTACCAGATGTAAATAATATCGATCTGAGGAAGAAGGTCTGAGCCAACATGCTGTTTATCTTTTGCCAAGATGAAACATTCTTACACCTTGGGGGGTTTTTAAGCTGGTTTAACGCTTATATCAAGACAGTCTCTTATTTTACTAACCTTGGGGACAATTTCTGTCAAAGACATTTAGAAAGTTTACACGCCCTGTGTCAGATCGTTTCTCCTCTTGCCCTCTTAGCAATGTGTTTGAAGAGCGGCAAGAGATTAAGGAAACACAACTTGTCCTTTGCCAAAACCATGTTATTGTGATTTTACAGGTGTTTTTTAATTTATTCTGTGACCAATTAAACACATTCCAGCCTAAACCCTCACTAATCTGCAATTCTCTGTCTCTCCCTTCAAGTACTTCGAAAAAACGCAGTATTAACTATCCCTTCCCCCCCCCCCCCCCCCCCGATTAGAGTTTTGGGGACTCTAATCTAGATTTTAGGTCTTGGGGGGGAATACACGAAAGAAGGGGGAGCTATTCCAGCCATCTATTCACTGACTAGTTCCTTCAGGCAAACATTTCCCATGCAGCTGTTTCAATCGCAGCACAACAGGAGCACCACTGGAGAATTACAAGTAATAAGTAGAATTCACATGACTTCTCATGGACAGTACACACCATAGACAGGGAGACGTACACAGACTGACATATCTGTCAAGGAGCAGCCATCTTAAATAGCAACAGATGGCTTTTCCCAACACCAAAAGGCGAGATCCACAAATAGACTTTCATTCAAGTCGGCCACAATAAGACTCTCTCTCTGACTTCTGCTAGCCATTGCACCTAGCTCATAAGATTGTCTAGTGCCTGAAGAGCTGAAAGAGAGAAGGAACAATGTTTGAAGATGCCTACGTAAAAGAGAATCCAGGGCACGCAACCACTGAGCTACAGAAAAGACTTCTTACTAGCACCCCTGGCTGCACATCGCAGCGGGAAGCACAGCGGAGCTCCGGTGTGACGGGCCGGGAACAGCCGTGCACAAGTTGGCACCACAAGAGCGCGTACGCTTTGGCGTGGGGCTGAGCGGCAGGGCAGCAGGGTGTGCCAGGACTACGCTGCGCATCGAGCCCTCCAGGAACAACCTGAGGTCACGCCGCCTGCCCAGTCACACCAGCCCTGCTCCCAATCTCTTCCCAAAGCCCAGCATCCCTCCAAATCTAACCTCTAGTACCCCTGTCACCTCGCCTGCACCTTTTGACACGGACATGCTAAATAAGGCCACATTCAGGCCTTGTCTTTTGCAAGGTTCCCAAAGCGCTATCCATCCTCTCACTAAGCAGACTAAGCATTACGGAGCTCCTGAAGTTCATGGACTTCCAGACCTGGGAGCACCGTTAGCTAAGCTACAGCCAAAAGCTGGTATGTCAGTTTCCTGTAATCAAACATATTCCCCGAGACAGTACTCACACAGAATTTCTAACGTCCGAGAATTCCCGGCCAAGCACTAGGAGACAGAGAAGTCACCAGGCTGTGAGCTTACAGATCAGAGGCAGGAAGATACAAAGGCATCTAAGTTCAATTGTCTCTCATACCTTGCTCTGCACCGAGAAGTATCAGCTAAAAATTAAAATGAATACACACACCTAGTGTTTGTATTAAAAAGCCACTTAATCTCATCAGCTGATTATTTAACAGATATATTTAACAGATAGGAGCGCTATCCTAGAGGTAAAAGCTACCTCTAGGAAGATGTTTAGCCAAAAGCTTGAAAATGCGTGCCTCTTGCTCCTTAACATACACAGCTCCTATTCGTACACCACTCTCATCAATTATCAAAAAGAAAAAATTGAATATGAAGAGAGGCCTCCTCCAGGCTAAGCAGTGCTAGAAGTTCCAGGCTAACAAGTACTTCCTCACGTTTTCAAAACTAACACAAGCAGAAGTAAAGCACGTGACAAGTGCTTTTAGAAACGGTACTATTTTAAAACCAGGACCGAGTGGACCTAGCAATAAAGGTGACGGAAAGCAAGCATTTACAGAGCAGTGCCACACCACGGAGAAGCCGGCAAAGATCTCCAGCCGACCAGTCCGGTCGGCACAGACTCAAGCCAAAGAATTTGTCAACAAGTGCACAAATATCATCTATTTGAAAAGAGCCAACGCAGCTTCTTTGCGGGGAATCCTGCCTTACAAACCTCAGAGTTCTGCGAGGCGGCAACAAGGATGTGCATAAAGATCTTCTGGCTGACAGGGTCTACTGGGCTTTTTCAAAGCTTATCACTGAAGCCTTCTAAGGAATCAAACTACTAGGGAAGTATGATGAAAGGCCCTTTCTAGGATAAATGTTGCAAAAATGGATGATTTGCTCCTACCCTCTATTTTCTGTCTCTTAAACAAAGGGACGGCAGTAGACTGCTGGCTGGAGGTGTGCTGTTAAACCTAGGGAGAAGGGGAAGCGCAATTATGAGAGAAAGCTTGATGATGATGGGAAATTATTCAGTGCAGGGATTAGTCTCACACACTAACAACAAGCTACAGAGCGACCTCATGAAACTTTGTGACCGGATAACAAGAGGCCAAAGGACAAACAATGCTGAAAAATATAAACAAATGCCTATGGTGAGAAAAAAAATAGTCCTGCCTTCACAGCCGCAAGGATAAGCTTCAGGCTGACCGTTACCATTCAGGAGAGAGCTCTCTGCATTATCACACACAGTCCGGGCTGTTCCAGCTACTTCCAAGTCAGTCCTGTTTGTTTGTTTTGATTGTTTTCATGCAAGTTTTAGATTGTTATTTCAAAGCTAACCCAAAACAAAGAACTGGCTGACCGCTGTGTACCACATCCTTAGGAGTCCAAAGAATGTGCAACTCAGCTATTTACAAATTTATTATCCCGATGTAACATAGACATTCACGCCTCATTGCCTTCCAGTTAGCAAACTGAACTGCAATTCAAAGAAACGTACAATAACTAAAACGTACCATAACTAAAAAAATATTATGAACGCAGAAGAAATAAGCTAACAATGTTTCAGAATTTTAGTTGTCCTGCCAGAAGAGAAGCACAGCATTAATACCACCGATAGCTTTTTATTTAGGAAAAATAGTTAACGTGGAACATAGCTTTTCTGTAGCCATCTTCTCCTGATGTGATTCAAAGAAAAATTTTAAGTGCTTGGAAATAACAGATTTGTTCCTTAAACCCCAAAGACTTAAACCCGTCAGTTAGCTCCTGTCTTCATCCAAGAGGGCACAGTGAGATCCTGGGCTTTTAACGCAACACGGGACAGAAACTATCTTTCCAGCAAAATCCTTGCTGGATTCAAAAAGGACAACAGCAAGAGTGACGCGACAGTTGGAAGCGACAGGACGGGGCAGGATTCAGCTGGGGCATGGGACGGCGTGAGGAGGAAGGATCCCGCGGTAACAAACACCGGGCTGGCGACTCCTCTGCCCCAACCGGGGAGGAGGCCGATGGCCTTTACCGCCGGTCACCGCGAGATGTCCGGTCTGCCAGCGCCCGCACAGCGGCAACGCCCTGCAAGAGCATTACAGACAATCTCTCTACAGCAGAATTCAAAAATCTAGCCACAGAAGCACTAGAGGAAAAATCTGCTCGCGCCGTTCTGCATGGAAAACCACACAAAGCTTCAGATCGTTAGAGCTCCCAAGTCACCTACTAGCAGCTCTTGTCTACTGCAGCTCCACCGTTTCACACACATACCCTAGCTGCTGTTTCCCTGCTTGCTTTTATACCCAACAGCTTCAACAGCATGCTTTGGGTCTCTTTAAAATCGCTCCGCGTAGTACCCTTGTTCTTTTACTAAGCTAAAAGGTAAGAATCTACAGGCTGGTGCCAAACCCAATGCCTGATTACGAGAAGCCTGCACACCGCGCAATCTAGCATATGCGGACAATTATTCAAGCAACTAATGTACTGAATTCTGTGACCATTCAGATACTTCAGCCAGAGAGTAGGGAACAACGCCATGTCAAAATACGGTGTATGTGTGGGGGACGGTGTGTCTCAGGTTCCTACAGAGATTAATACAAATAGTCTCTATTTTGATGTTACTGTATAATTTGGTACACACATCTTCCACATGCAAGCCAGTCCAAACTGACAGTTCCCACCGTTCCCACCAACTTCGCAATCCTCTACAGGCGTGTAAGCCACAAAAAATTTGGCCTTGTTAGCGCGCCACTCACACACAGAGAGTTTGAAGAAACATACCAGAACATTACAGAGCAGAACCTGATCCCGGAAGATCAACTAGACAATCACGTGGCAAGCATTTGCTGCATTAAGAGATGTTTTTCGTGTCTGGAAGACACACGAAAATACGGTGCAGTTTCTCTTCCCGGAGAGCGCTAACCCACAGACCGAGTTCTGGGGCGAGGAGGCACCGCTCAGCCCGAGTCCTGCATCCGATCATAGGAACACATGCCTGCTGCAACTCCGCAGGGCTGTGCCCCAGGCGGGAGCCAGCTCCCGCACAAGAAAATGCAAACATACCATCCAGCTTTCTGCATCAAACCCCCTCCACGTGAAACGCCGAGGTCCCTGCTATCCTTGAACAGATTTGCGCTCCACAGAAGTCCAGGGTGTGCGCAGCCAAGACAGCCAGACATGGAAACGTTTAAGCAAGTCGCCTTGGCAGGTCTTTAGCTTCTCTACATGTCTTTGTGAAAGCCGCTTCCTTACCACAGCAGAGCTCCTGACGAGACCTTGTGCGCCACTTGCCATTCGCTGCGTTGGAGGTGGCCAGGCACAAAATTCTGCCTAGCCCTTGCAGCGGGCCTGCGGTTCTCACTTGACTTCGTTGCAGAGAAATACTTCAGCTCAGAAGGACTGCTTTGCAAGAGATCGCAATCCGTGATATACTTCAGAGGAGGAAAGCTGCTTTGTTTTTCACTTTATAAAGAACGCCGGAGTTTCAGCGCTTTGAAGATGTGTGTTCTTATGGCACATTAGCGGGAAGAAGCTGGAAGAAGGTGCAGACATTTGAGACTCTCTGCCTTAGGCAAAGTAATAGCAAAAGGAAATAGACGTCAAATTCTTTTTCAACCATTTCTTGTTTCTAGGTATTTAGCTCATCTTAGCTAGAGTTTGCACTTTTTTAATACCTATCTTGTCCAAAAGAACTCTGAAACAGCAGATTATGAGCTACAGGAATCCACTGGCAAATATCTGTTTCCCAGACGTCAGTTGCATTTGTTTTAAGATTATTAACAAAATAACAAAACACCACTCTAGAAAGGAAATACTTTTCAGCACCTACTGAAACACATTGCATTTATTTATTCCAAATAATTTTCCCAAACTACCCACAATTTATTAAGAAGAAAAAATAAAAAGGGTGAAAAGATGAGAACCAATTTATTCTTAAGCAAATAATGTTGAGTGTCTCAACACACTTCCAGATGAAAAAACGTTTCTGCTAGCGTAACAAATTTACTGCCCAGAGTAGAAAGCTACCCAAGCACACCAGGACCTCTTCCAAAATCATTTAATATTGTTATAAGTACATCAAGGACATGACACTTGGCATTATCAAAAACCACTCAGGTTTGCGTGCTACTTGGGGGACAAGTTCAACGCACAGTGAATTGACTGATCCCCCCAAGATATAAAGATATACTGCTCAAATTTTCTATTAGGTATTCGTTCAGCTACTTAGCTTTTTCAGAAGCCTGTGTCGTAGCCTTTTCCTTTGACGTCGTATTTTGAGTTGTTGGAAAGCACGTACATACACTTATTTCTGCAAAACATCAGTTGGAAATCACGTGACCTATCAACTCCTTCCTCACTGGACTGCTTAAAAATAAGTTTAAAAACCAGAAAAAAACAAACCACAAAATAAAGACCTTATTGCAGTACCATCGTAATATTGTGTCCATCACTGTACAGAAAGAAAGAGAAATCTTGCTCTTCCACTTCTCCCAACTCCGGACTAGACTAAACAGACAGCATGTTGTCCTTGCCTGCAGCCATCCAGGCTTCCCTCCTTCCTTCAGCCGTAGCGGCTGGCTACTGAGGGACCAACGGCAGTGAGCAACCCAAAACTTCCAGTGCTCACATGCCCGGTATTAGTATGTACACCTTAATGGTACATCTTCAGCCAGTAACATCCCTGTAGATGTTTTTGTTCCCCTGCCAGGTTTAGGAAATTTCATTGACATTTTTCAAGGCATCTGACGTCATACATCATATGCAACCAGGAGTCGGCAGTTGAGCGTAACAAAAATTCAACGTTTTCTTGCTCATGGTGACCCAAATGTCTCCTAGGCCCGGCCTCGAGAAAGGAAATTATTGCTTAACTGTTCAAGAGGCTTATACGGACGACACTACTTAGCACCCCGATTTCCTACGTTGATAGACGCACAAGGTGAAGCAGATAGAAATGGGTCACTGAAGTGATCTCTACAGTCTCAGACTGCCTTCTGTCTCTTTTTAATTTCAATGTAGCCATCACATGTTTGGGAAAAGCCCAGAAAGAAGAACTGGAACTAATTTAAGTGTCTACTTCGGTCTGCAGAATCCCCAAGATGCTAACGGATGCCTGCCCTGTCCCACTCAACTTGGGCTAACTAAACCAAAATAAGGAGAGTCAATAACATGTCAGCAATTATTTCCTTCCTTACCAGAACATTTAAGAATAAAGCGGCATCGTGTTTACGTGAACATTTAGAGATTTGGCATTGCTATTTGCACAAAAGCAAAGACTGGAGGTAGGCGAAAGAGGTTTTATTTCCCTAAAGAGACACCGAGTTGCTAAGAGTGTGGAAAAATATTAACCAAGAGACAGATGTACGTGGCAAGATATAATAGGAAATGCAGAAAAGTTTTAAGGATCAGAAGGATTATCGGCAGCTAGGGCTGACGCTACCAACTAGTACAATTCTAAAGTTTAAGCAACTAATTCATCTCCTCGCGTTTTCTGCAAAACATGGCTTTGTGGGTAAGAAGCATTTGTCAGGCCCACTCCTTTCTACGGCTGGATCGCAGGAGCTTCAAATCATGACAGAAGCAGAAAGAGCTACCAGATCTCTCTGTCAACAGCAAACAACTGCCAAAGAGTTGCTCTTCCGACAAGAGAGGGAGTTGGATTTGTCTCCTTCCTTCATTAGCCTGAGAAAGTGCCACTTCACACTGAACCGCTGAGAAAAACACGCTGCTATTTTAACAGTAGAGCAAGCAATAAAAATTCAGAGAGGGGAAAAACCTGGTCTCAATCCTGCTATTAGGTTTAGGGTCAGGAACGGGTCATCCTCCCCTTCCCACTAAGGTACTGGTTTAAAAGACTCCAAGGGAAGGTGTGGAAAAGGAGGAGAGAAACACAGAGAGAACAGGAAGATTTCCAAAAGAGCTATTTCGCTGGGCCAGATGGGCCACCGCGAAACATTCTTAAGGCTGTTCCAGTTCACTCTGTTTACCCAATCTTGAATTACTGAGACATGTGCAAGCTTCAAAAAATTTAACTCAGAGAAGCCTTCCAACACTGATATCAATCTCAATGTTATCTATACATTATGGGCTTATAAAAAGGGGGAAGAAAAGAAAAGCTCTAAGATGTTCCTGCCGTGGATTTTCTTGCACATTGTCCAATTCTTACTCATTCTGGTTGAGCCAAAAAGCAGACTGTCAGCCATATGACTCAAGCTGTTTGGCCTCTAGTTCCAGCAAGAACTTAGCAAGCGCTGAGAGCGCAGAGGCACGTTGATATGAACTATAATTAACCATACTTTTTCCATAACATCACAGAAGAAAAAAAAAATCAGATCTTAGTAATAGCTGTGAGGGAGATTTAGCAGGGGACAAAACCAGGAGTGGCTCTGCCACATCGGCAGGGACTCGGTGCTTCAAACCCTCGGAGGAAGTTAGCAGGTTAACTCGCTGCAAACGGGGCACGCAGCTGCCTTCAGCGCCTTTCAGCATTTCAGCCTACGAATGAGTAGGTTCAGTCCATGTTTTTAATGCTACTTGAAAAGGCACGAGTGTGTCAAACAGCTGTCCCTCGATCTAACCTCGGCTGCGAGGCACTGGCCCATCCAGCAAACCGAGAGCATCGCACAGTCCCCACAGCCTTCCACTGAAGCAGTCTGAGGCACTTGCTGGTACAGAGCGAACCTTTCTTCCTTCTCTCCTCAGCCAAAGTATAGTCCATGCCAAAGGCAAAATTAATTTTTGAGCTAAAATGGGAAAGGCAGGGACTAAAATCATGCCATTTTCCTCCAAGATCCTTCGGTGCATTAAGAGAAGGTAGCTTCCTACACTCCTTCAAGAATTAACAGATTCATCCCATCCCGCATCCTTCCTCCGAAAGAGTATCCATTGAACACTCAGCCACAAATTGGTACAAAGAATGTACTCTCAACGAAATTTCAACCACCCATAGGTTATCCTTTAAGTGCTGAGAGTCTGCCTCGCCGTCGCAGCAGAGCCTCCCCAGCACAAGAACCAGAGAGAAGACCTAAAGGAAGAATCAAACTCCAAATTCAAATCCTAGATAATAAATGAAGGCCTGCTTTAGGCAGGTATTTTTTTTCCTCCTGTAGACAAGAAGAGCCTTTAGAGCACGTGCACACACATGTGGAAACTCCTGACCAACTATTTTGCATTAAAGATGTTGTACTTAACAGACATATAATTGCTTTGGGATTTGGCATTTCCTGCATCTCCAGCATCTGAAATACATAAAAAGGATTGGGCTACCGTTAAGCCCAGAGACCTGAAGTTTAATTCTTTCCATTATATTTCAGTGGGATCACCTGCAATACCAAAATCCAAAGCAATACCTAGAAAAAAAAAAGCCACTGCAACATTCCCTCCCTCACTTATAATGTTTCTTTTTAGCAGCCTGCTTAGGAGCACGTTAAAGAAAGTGAGGACAGCTGAAGACCTGCAATTGACCCATGTACCAGAAGACCTGTTCTCCATAAGGTTTGTAAAAGGAATACATTTTAATGAGACCCGATTGCTTTTCAAAGAGAAACATTTGTACACATAAAAACAAGTCCAGTAGACAGAGGTGTTTCTAAGCCCACACCCCCTGGCTAAAGCATCAGAGGAGTAGCAGCATAAAAGCACTGGGTGCCCAAGAGAGACAGGTTCACGTTAACGGTGCCTGGCAGGACACTCACGGAACATCGGAAAGCGAACTGCTCGGCAACTGTCTGAGCCTAGAGTTTGCAGAAATGAAACGAGCTCCCCCTTCTGCTCCATTTTCTGCTTTCTCTGATCAAGGGGCTGTCTGTACGGTACCTCTCAAATCACGTCCTGCAGAAGACCAAGGAGAAGATGGTAACACCTGAGAACAGCTTAACACATGCTCCCAGGACGGCTGGCACCAGGGTTTCATTCCCTCCTCTGGCTGACAAAACTTAAATCCGGGTTTTCTACCACCCGGGAGCGAAGCCCAGGTTTGACATTTGCTATTCCACTCCCGCCCCACATGTGCACAGGGGAAGTATCTCTGGGTCCCTGTCCCTGCCCCACAGGCCTGTGCTGGTGTCTTCGGCAACAGAAAATCAGCTCTGCGGGTGACGCCGTCCACCCTCCCCTGCTCCGGCACACATCCTGCCTGATGGGCTACCTCCTCACCCTCCTGCTCCTCCCAGGCCCAAACAACCCCACAATAAACCAGCGCACCAAAAACCAACGTGCTTCTTCCACACGTGAAGTGGAATTTCAGAGCACAAAGATCCAGCACTCCGTGCCAGAGCAGCTGGAGCTGGACTTGCACTTCCCAGGACGCGGCTGCAAACCCCAGCACAGCGTTTTAACGCCTGCCCGAGCGATGGAGGCCTCGTCCTCCGCATGGACGGCCACCCCTTCCCTGCCGAGGAGAGCCTGGCAAGGAGCGCTCCCGTTCTCCTGCTCCGTTT